>FXXK01001385.1:82981-97234 GCA_900184695.1 Betula pendula
CACAGCGACGAGTTTTTGTACGATGTACCATCCGCAGGACAAGCCCAGAGGAGTGCGGGGCGTTTCCCGCTCAAAGAGTAGCAGGGGTCGCCGGTCGAATTGACTGAAGTGCAAACGAGATGTGAAAGAGTGGAGAAAAGGGTAATCATTGTGGCGGGGGAAGGGCGTGGAGGGTTTCGAGGAGGAAAAGACATGACGGATCCCCTGCCGTGGCCCTGTGTCCCGAGTGTGAGGGGAGCCGTCGGACTGAATCCAGGAAGATGCCCGGTAGTTAGACGGGGGTGCGTTTGAAGAGGGTGATGGCGGCGTCACATGGGCGAGGGCGCAAGAGACGCGGCGCAAGCATTGGAACAATCCGGAGTGGATACTGCAGCCGCGGCATCTAGAAGCATCGTTATCCTATCAAGGAATGGATAAGACCGATGATGGGAGGAGAGGGTATCCACTCTGGGTTTGCTACTGCTGGCTCCGAGGTGGCCGTTTTTTCCGGAGACAAGGGTTCCGCCGGGTATGCGGGGTACGAGCAAGATCAAGGCAACCGGTGGGGATTCTGAGCGTTGGCGGGTGGGAACGAGGCAACCGTGATGGGTGGAAGAGGGCGAAGGTGGGAGACGTGGCCCCACGGCCATCGGCCAATCCCCCGAGAAAAGCCCCCAAAAAAAAACCAACGGTGGGGCCCCCCCCGGAGCGCTTGGTGGGGGGGTGGCCTTTTTTTGCCCGAAAAAAAAAGTGATAAAAAGAAATTAAAAAAGGGAAAAAAAGAATTTGTTTTTTTTTCCCCTTTTTTTTTTTTTTTTTTAGTTTGGGGTGGGGGGCCCCCCGCTAAAAACAACAAAAAAAAAAAAAAAAAGTGGGGGTTCCCCCCGGGGGTTTTTTTTTTTTCTTCGGGGTGGGGCCCTTGGGTTTTTTTGGGGGAAAACAAAAAAAAAAGCCCTTTGAGGGATCTGCAATTTTTTTTTTTCCCCCCGGTTTTGTTCCGGAACCAAAATGAAACGCCCCCCCCCAAAAGGTTTTTTTTTTTTTGGCCAAAAGAGGCCCGGGGTTTGGGGGGGGGGTGGGGGTAAAAAAAAAAAAAAGTTAAAGCGGAAACCCGAACAAGGAAAAAAAAAAAGAAAAGGGGGGCGCCAAAAAGGGCCTTTTTTGTTGCGGGGGAAAACCGAGTTCCTTTGGTTTAAGGCCCCAACGCGGGGGGAAGGGGGAAGGCCCCCGAAGGGGTTCCGTCCCGGCGCCCTTTCCACAAATCCCCCGAAGGGAAATTGGACAAACAAAACCGGGGGGGGGGGCCCCAAAAACAGGGTTTTTTTTTTTTTTTTTTCAAGAAAAAAGTTTGGGGCTTTCCTCCCGCCGGGAGGTTTAAAACACGAAAATAATTCCCCAGGTTCCCAAATTAAAAACAATTTTTGCCCCGGAGAATTAGCAGGCCCCCAAAACCTTTTTTTTGGTTTGGGGGGCAAAAAAAAAAAAAACAAGGCGCCACCCCTTTTTTTTCCCAAAAAACACGGAAAAAAAGTTTTTGGGGGGGCCCGGGAAAAAAAAAAAAAGGCGCGCGACAATGGGGGAAAGAATTTTGGGGGCCCCCGCATTTTCCCCTGAAAGCAGGCCCCCCGGGAAAAAAAGGGAAGGCCGGGCGCCCGGGGGACCAGTTTGGGCCCCGCAAAAATTGGGGGAAAAAAGGGGCCCCCCGTTTTTCCCCCCCCCGGAGGGAATGGGGAAAACGGGGGAAGGTGGGGGGGCCCGTAGGGAAGGCGGAAAAAAGGGGCTTTAACCTTGGATCGTCGGCGGTCTTTAAAATTTCATTTTGCAACAAACGGGTTGGGGCCACAAGCCCGCTGGTTTTTGGGCGAACAAACCCCGGCGAGAACCAAAAAAAACCGACGGGCCCTTTTTTTTTCCGGAGGTGGGTTGGCCGGGGGCCCACCCCCGGCAAAAAAAAGAAAAAAGAAGGAAAAAAAGGTTAAAACGAAGAAACCCACCAACGGGGCGGGGCCCAACCTTTCTTTTTTTCCCCCCGGGCAGGGGGGGAAAAAAATTTTGCAGTGGGTAACCAAACCCCCCCTTGAACGGCGGAAAAAACGGCCAAGCAAAGGGAAAAACCGAGGGAAAAAAACGAGCGGTGGGAAAAAAAGGGGGAGTTAAAACCCAAAAATGGGGGGGCCCCCCCAAAAAAATGTTGGTTTATTTGGGGACCTGATCTGTTGCCCTTTTTTTTTTTGGTTAAAAGTTTTTTTCTTTTTTCCCCTTAAAGGGGAAGTTATTTTTTTTATTTTTTTTTTTTTGTGTAAGGGGTTTTTTTTTGTAGGTTAAGGTTTTTTTTTTTTTTTTTTTGGAGGTCCCCCGGGAAAAAAAAAAAAAACCCCTTGAAAATTTTTGGGGGGGTAAAAAGGTTTTGGGGGAAAGCCCCAACATTTTTGGGGGAACCCCTTTTAAAAAAAATAAAATTAATGGGGGAAAAAGCAAAAAAGTTTTTGGTTTTTGGAAAACTTTTTTTTCTTTTTTTTTTTTTTGGTTAATGGGCTTTTTAAAAAAATTTTTGGGGTTTTTTTTTTTTTTAAAAAATTTTTGTCCTTGTTTTTTTCCCCCCCTTTTTTTTTTTTTTTTTTTTTTTTTTTTTTTTTGGGGGTTTTGGGGGAAAAAATGTTTAGCCCGGGCCCCCGGTTTTTTTTTGTTTGGGGGCGCTTGGGGTTCCCCCCCCCGTAAAGAAAAGGGGGAAAAAAACCGATTGGCCCCCCCCCAAAAAATTAATCAAAATGAAATTTGAAAAAAAAACCAAAAAGGTAAAAATGCGAAAAAACCCAAAAATTTTTTCCCCCCAGGGGGGAAAAGGAAAAAAAACGAAAGGGGGCCCCCCCCCCCGGTTTTTTTTTTGGGTTTGGGTTAGAAAATTTGCCAAAAAAAAAAGCCCCCAGCCCCCCGAATCCCGAACCCACGTGGGCGGGGGGAAAACCCGATTTGTGGGGGGGCCCCCTTTTAAAAGGGGTGGGGGGGGGGTAAATGCCCGAGGGGTTTGGGGGGGAAAAAAAACAGGGGGCGGGACTTTGACCCCAAAAAACGTGTTTTTTTTTTTTTTTAAAAAAAAAAAAGGGCGCTTTTAATAAAGGCCCCGAAGGGAATTGGAATTAAAGGGAAAAGGGAGGCCTTTTCCCCCCCCCTTTTTGGTTTAAAAAAACGGAAAAAAAAGGGTTCAAAAATCAAAAAGGGGACACGACGTTGTCCAAAAAAAAATTAAGGTTTGGTGAAAAAAATGGGGGCGGCGTTTTTGTAAAAAAAAAACGAGGCCCCCCAAAAAATTATGTAAAATTCCGTCCCCCTTTGGGTTCCCCCCCTTTTTCTTGGGGGCCCCCTTTTGGTAAAATTTTTTAAGCCCCAAAAAAACCCGTTTCCCCCGCCCCTTTTTTTTCCGTTTGAAAGGTGGGGGAACCCGGGGAAACGAATTTTTTTCCTTTGGCCAAAAAAAAACCCTGGAAATTTTGGTGGCCTTTGGGCGGGAAAAAAAAACCCTTTTTTGTTGGGCAAAAAAAAAAAAGGAAAAAGAAAAACAAAACCGGCCAAAAACCTTTTAGTGAAAAGAAAAAAAAAGAAAAAAAAAAAAACAAGGAAAAAAATGGCGAAGTTTCCCCCCCCAAAAAAAAGGTGGGGGTAAAGCCTTTTGAACGCGGTAAGCCCGGGGTGAGAAAGGTTGGGGGGGGTGCCCCCCGCCCCCCGCAACCAGGTTGGAAAGGGGAGGGTCCCACCCCCGCCGGGGGAAAAAAAGAAGCTTTTTTCCCAAAAAATTTTGGGGAAAAAAAATCAAAGGGGCCCCCAAAAGGGGGCTTTTTATTAAAAATCTGGCCCCCGAAGAACCCCCCCGGGTTTCCGGGTTTTTTTGGGGGGGTTTTTCCCGCCCTTTGGTTTTTTTTTTTTTGAAAAAGAGAGGTTGGCCGCTTTTGAAACACGAATACGGGAGGGCCAAAAAAAAAATTTTCCAAAGGAAATTTCCCCCCCGGCCCCCCCAACAGTGGGGGCGATGAGGGGGGGGGCTTTTTTCCCCGGCCCGCCCCGGGAACAAAAAAGAAAGGGAAGCCAAAAAAGTTGGGGCCCCCTTTTTGGGGCGGGGGGCCCCCTTTTTTTTTTTTTTGGAAAAAACGAGGTAAAATGGGTCTCCCCCCCAAACTTTGGTGGGCCCCAGATAAATTTGGCAAAAAAGCCGGGGGGTTTTTCTTTTTTTTTTTGAAAAAGTTTTTTTTCCCCCCCCCGCTGGCCCCCCCTTGCGGCCTTGGTTTTTTTCCCCGTGGGAAAAAAAAGTTCCCCCCTTGGGGGATCCCAAAAAAAACCCCCCCCTGAAAAATCCCCTGGCAAAACCCCGGGGGCGGGCAAACTTTTAACAAACCCCCCCAAAATGGGGGTTTGGGGGGGCCCCCCGGGGGAAAAAAAAAAAATTGAAATCAATTTTTTGGGGCTAGGGGCTTTTCATTTTAATGTGGTTTTTGGAAGGTTTTTTTTTTTTTTTCTTTTTTTAAAAGGGCCCCCGATGTGGGAACCGGGGTTTTTTGCGGAAAAACTATGAACCGGGTTTTGGAAAAAGAAAGTTTTTCCTTTTGGTAAAAACAAAATTGGTAAAATAAAACAAGGTTTTTTGGGGGAGAAGGCCGGGGGGAAAAAAAAAAAAAACGAGGGGGGGCCCCCCCCCGGTGGGGAAAAAAAAACTTTTAACCCCACTCCCCCCCCGGGAAAAATTTCCCTTTGGGGGGGCGAAAAAAATTTTTGGTTTTTTGACCCCCCCCCCCTTGCCCCCGGGGGGGGGCCGGGGTTTTTTTTGGGTTTTCCCCCCCCAAGGTTTTTTTTTTGGGAAGGTTTGTTTAAGCGGTAAAGGAAGGTTTTCCTTATTTTTTTTTTATTTTTGGTATCCCCGGTTGGAAAGGGGGTGGGGGGAAAAAGGTTAAAAATCCCCCCCATAAAGAAAAGTGGGGATTTTTTTCTTGGAAGCCCCCCCCCAAAAACCGGCCCAAAAAAACCGAAAAGCTTTAGTCCCTAAGTGGAAAATTTTTTTTTTTTTTCGGACGTTTTGGCCCCCCCCCTTTTCGGGGTTTTTAAAGCCCGTTTTTTTTTTTTTTTTGGCCGGGGGAAAAAAAGTGGCCCCCCCAAAAATGGAAACCTTTTGCCCCTCGTTTGGAAATTGAAAACCCCTTTCAAAGGGTGGAAGGGCCCTTTTTTTTTTTTGGGAGGAAGGGGGGATTTACTTTTTTGCAAAAATGGGGCCAGGGGGTTTTTTTTTTGGGGGGGGAAAAGCCAGATAACCCAAAAAACCCCCCGCCTGGGGGGAAATAAATTTTGGGGGTTTTTTGAAAAACCTAAGCCTTGTTTTTGCCCCAGGACCCCCGGGTGGCCAAAAAAACCTTAAAAATTGGGAAAAAGCGAGGGCCCCCCTTTTTTGGGGTTTTTTTTATTCGGGGGGTTGGTGGAGCCCTTTTTGTTTTTTAAACGAGGGTTTGGGGGGGGGCCCCCCCCGAAAAAGAAGCTTTTTTTTGCGAGGGGGGGTTTTTTTTTTCCTCCGGTGGGCCCGGGGCAAGGGTTTGGGTTTTTTGGGGTGGGGGGGTTGAACCCGCGATTTGTCCCCTTTTTTTTTTTTTTTTTTGGGAAACCGAAAAAAAAAAGGTCGGGGGAAGGGGTTGGGGGGGTTGCCCGTCCCGAGGGGGCCTTTCCAAAGCCCCCCCCAAATTTTGAGGGGGCCCTTTTGCCAAAGAAAGAAATTTAAAACGGGTTGGGGGCCGGCCGGAGAAAAAAGGAAAAAGCCCGTTGGGGAAAGCCCCCGTTTTGGCCCCCACGGGGTTTTTTTTTTTTTTTTTTTTTTGTTTTTCAGTTGGGGGGCCCAAGGCCAAAAAGAAAAGCCCCTAAAAAGAAGGGGGGGGCCCCCCCCCTTTTTTTCCCCGGTTCCCCGCAAAAAAAGGCCCCCCCCTTTTTTTAACTTTTTTGGTTTTTTTTTCCCATTAAGGGTTTTGGGGGGGCCCCCCCTTTGCCCCGGTCCCCCCCCCCCTTTCCCCAAAAAAAAAATCCCAAAAACTTTTCGGGGCGGCGGGGGCCGGGGGGAAAAACAAAAAAGAAAAGGGTTTGGAAAAAGGTTTTTTGGGGGGGCCCCCCCCGCCGCGGTTACCCCGCGGAAGGGAAAAGCAAGGCCCGGGGTTCCCCCGGTGGGAAAGGGCCCTTGGGGGTAAGCAAAGGGGGGGAAAAAACGCAAAAAAAAAAAATAGAGAAAATGGGGGGGGTTGGGTCCAAAAGTTGGTTAACTTCCCCCCCCCTTTTTTCCCGGAATTTTTTTTTTTTCCCCCCCCCAAAGGATTGGGGGGGGGTTTTTTTCTGCCTTCGGGGCCCCCCCCCCGAAAAAATGGCTTGCGGTTTTTTTTTTTTTGTTGGAATGGGGTGAAAAGGGGGGAAAAGCGCCAAAAAGGCCTGCCCCCCCCCGCGGTTGGGGGGGGCCCCCCGAATTAAACCGCGGTGAACCCGGGGGGGTAAAAAAAAAAAGTTTGGTGCCCCCCAAAAAAAAAACCCCCGGCCGAAAAAAAAAAGATTTTTCCCAAAAAAAAAAAAGAAAAGGGTTTCGGGGTTTGCCCTGGAAAAGGGCCCCGATGGGGGGTTTTTTTTTTTTTTTTTGGGGGCCCCTGGGAAGGGGAAAGGTTTTTTAACCCGGGAAAAATGGGGAAAGGATTACCGGTTAAAAAAAAAATTGTTTCGAGATTCCCCCCCCGAACAAAAAAAACCCTAAATAGGGAAACCCCCCCCCTTTTGGGGGAAAGCCTGGGGGCCCCCCCCCCCCCCCCTTTTTTTTTTTTTAAATCTTTTTTGGGCCCGGCCCCCCCCCCCTTTGGAGTTTCCCCCCCCATTTAAAGGAAGGGAAATTTGGGAGCTTTTACGACGAAACCGGGGGGTTTAAAAGGGAAAAAATTTTTTTCGGTTTTGGGGCGCAACCCGGAAGTGCGGGCCCCCGACCCCGGCTTTTTCGGAGAAGGGGTTTAATGGGGAATTGAATTTTTTTTTGGCCCCCCCAAAAAAAGACCCCGAGGGGGGGTTTTTTGGGAGTTTAAATCTTTGGGGGGGTTTTTTCCAAAAACCAAAAAAGGGGAAAAAATGGGAAAAAAACGCCCCGGGGGGGGGGGGGGGGTCCCAAAAAAAAAAGAGCCGTGGTGGGTTGGGATTTTTGGGGAAGGTATCCCGTCCCCCCCAACGGCGAAAATGGCGAACCCCCGTGGTTTTTTTTATTTTAAAAAGAAGTGGGGGGGTGGTGTGGGGGGGGTTCCCCCCGGGAAAAAACCCCCCCCCGAAAAAGGGAGGGTTGGGACAAAAAAAAAACAGGAAAACCGAAAAGGGGGGGGGGTTTTTTATTTAGCAAAACTTTTCCCGGAGGGGGGAAATTTTGGAAACAACCGTTTTTAGCAAAAATGAAAATAAACCCGGCTTGGGGGGAGGGCCCCCCCCCCAAAAAGAAACCCCGTATATTGTAAAAACAAAAATCCCCAGTTGGAAAAAAAAAAATTTTTCGGTCCAAAAAACGCCGGAAGAAAAATTTAGTTTTTTTTTTTTTCGAGTGGGTGGGAAGGGAAGAAAAAATTAATTTCCCCCTTCCCGGCGAAGGGGAAAAGCAAAAAACTTGGGTGGGGAGTTTTCCCCCTTTGCCAAAAAAAGGTTGGAGGCTTAAAAAGTTCCCCCGGTTTCCGAAACAATGGTAAAAAGGGGGGACAATTTGGGGTGCTTTGGGGTTTTTTTTTTTTTTTTTTTTTTTTTTTCGAACTCCAAAAAAAATTTTTTGAAATTTTGAAACTTAAGACTTTGGAGCAAAAAAAAAAGGAAGGAAAACCAAATCAAAAAATGAAAATAAAGAGGGGAAAAGCTTGGCTTTTTTTTTGTGGTCAGAAATGCCCTTCCGGGAAACAACAACCGCGGGAAAAAAGTTGGTTTTTTTCGGGGGCGGGGGGTGACCTTTTTCGGCCGGTGCCCAAAAATTTTTTTTAGAAAAAATTGTTCCCCCAAAAAATAAAAAAATCAAAACATAAGAAACCGGGCCGAAGAACGGGCAAAAAAAAAAAAAAAGAGTTTTTTTTTTTTTTTTTTTTTTTTTTATTTTGGCGGCCGAGCCGAAAAAAAATTTTTTTTTCCCTTTCCCCCCCAAAAAAAGACCAAAAACAAGGCAAAAAAAAAAATGGCCGGGGGCCGACCAACGATGGGGAAAAAAAAAAAAGGGAATTAATGGGTTTGGGTGGAAAGGCGAAGGGGGTTTTTTTTTTCTTGTTTTTTTTGGGCCGGAGTTTCCGGTGGGTGGCAAACAAAGTTTGGTTTTTTTTTGTGGCGGGGGGCCCAAAAAAAGAAATAAAAATTGGAAAAATGAGGGGCCCCCCCGCTGGCAAAAATTTTAAATTTGGCTCGTTCTTTTTAAAAAAACGAGGAGTGGCGCTCGGCCTTTTGGAAAAAAATGTTGCAGAGGTTAAGGGGGGGCGAGGGTTTTGCCGCTTAACAGTGGGGGCCCGTCCGACGGAAAGCTTTTTTTTTTTCCATTTTAAAAAAAACCAGAAACCGGGCGTTTAAAAAAAATGGTTGGTTTTTTTTTTTGGGGCGCCCAAAAAAAAACTGCCGGGTTTCCTTGAAAAAAAAGTTTTTTTGTTTCTAGGCGGTTAGAACGCGGGGAAACTAACAAACCCTTTTTTGCCCGCGGTTCCGGAGGGTTGCCCTTTTTTTTTCGTGTTTTTTTTAAAAAAAGCCCCAAAAAGGGTTTTTTATTTTTTTTTCGCCAAAAACTATTTTTTTTCCCCCCTTTCCCCGAGGGGAAAAGGCCCAAAAAAAAGGAAATTTGGAAAGGGAAAAGTTTAAAAAAAACGCAGACCAACTTTTTTTTTTTTTTGGAAAAACTTTGGGATTTTAACGACCCCGAAAGGGGGGGGGGAGGGAACTTGGGTGGAAAAAAATTAAAAAACCGAAGGAAAAAGGTTAGAAAACGAAAAAACAAAAACAAAAAAACGCCCGAGCCTTTTTTTTGCAAAAAAGTTGGTTTTTTTTTTTTTTTGCCGCCGAGCCGCGAAAGAAAGCTTTACTTTTTTTTTTGCGAAGGCCGGGCGGGAGGGAAAACCAAAAAGGAAGGAAAAAGGTGGGGCCCCCCGGCCAAAAGGTGGGGCAAGGCGCCTCTCTCCTCTTCAAAGTTTGGTTTTTTTTTTTTTTTTTTGGGAAAAAAAAATTTAAACAAAAATGTTTTGAAGGGGCGGGAAAAAAGGAATTTTTTGCGTCTTGCCCGTTGGAGGGGGGAGGGCCTTTTCTTTTTCGTGATTTTTTTTGGCGAAAAGAAACCAGGAAAGTTTTTTTTTTTTTTTTGACAGCCGGCCCGCGTTGGCCGGCGGGGAGAAGGAACTTTTTTTTTTTAATCCCTTTTCGGGTGCGCGTTGAAAGAAGTTTTTTTTGGCCCAAAGCCCAAAGGAAAAAAGGAACCTTTTTTTTTTTGTTTTGGGGTTTTTTTTGCCCCCGCGGGACCCGGTAAAAGGACGAGGAGTTTTTACTCATTGTTTGCGTGAACCCAAATTTTTGACCCGAAAGCCCCAAAAGAAAAAAAGGAAAAAAAACTTTTTTTGTGGAATTTTGGCCAAGCGCCCGGGTAGGCCCGAAAGGAGTTTTTTTTTGTTTCCATTCGGTTGCCCCGTTGGTTTTGGGGGAAAAGGAACTGGCCCCGGAAAGCCCCTAAAGAAAAGGAGCTTTTTGCCGCCCGCATTTTTTCCTTTTTGGTGGCCCCCAAAAAAGAAGGAAAAACTTTGTTGGGCAGTCCCGTTTTTTGGGCTTTTTGAGAAATTGGAAAAAAAACCCGTTTGTTTTGGGGGGGAAATGGGTTTTTTTTATTAAAATTAAAAAACGAGTTCCCAAAGGTTTTGTTTTGCCTTTGAAAAATTGGGGCTTTTTTTTCAAGGGTTTTTTTTTGGGAAAAACGAGAAAAAAAAAAAAAAATTTTGGGGCGGTTTTTTGGAAAAAGGACCCTTGGGCCCCCCGCCCGTGGCCGGTCGCAAAAAAGTTTTTGGCAGGGGGTTGGGGGTTTTTTTTTTTTTTTTTAAAAAAAATGAAGTTTTCCAAAACATATGCCCCAAACAAATTGGGTTAAATGTCTGTTTCCCTTTTTTTTTTTTTTGGTTTGAAATGTAGCGGGCGGTTGTGGCGCTTGGGTCGTAAAGGGACGATGCATAATCATGAATGAAAAACAAAGTATGCGAACAATTCAGGGGGAAGAAAACGAGGCGTTTGTGTTAGATGCCAAAGCAGCCGAATCCGACACGTGGCGGACGATTGTGGGGCTAAGGTGGGGTATGCGAGGGTGGGGAAAACGAGGGGGCGACTGACACGTGTTAGGCGCTTATAGGCCCGAGGATGATAGGAGGAGCTTCTGTACGGAGGTCAATCAAAGGACACGACGTGTCATAAGTGTGATGGGGCGCGTTGTACGAGGCAAATATGAATCGTCCTGTCCTTTGGGCTGTATTTAAGCACGTCGCTTTCGTGAAGTGACGGACGATTCTGCACTGATGTGCTGCGGGAAAAACTTGTTGGCAGGAAGAACAACGCAAACTTAGTGAAGAAGAAAAAAAAAACAAAGGAATGGCGAGTCAAAGTGTAGCTGCCGGTAGCGGTGAGAGTGGCCCCGCCGCAACAGGTGGAAGGGAGTCGCCGGGGAGAGCTCCATTGAATCAGGCAAGGGCTAATCTGGCCGAAGACGGGTCGGGTTGGGTTTCGCTGGTTGAAGAGAGTGCGCTGGAAACGATACGGGAGCATTTCAAGATTCCGGCCACAGTGGCGATGAGGGCTCCGGCGCCCGGAGAAGGAGCAGTGGCCTTGGCGGGGGCTGACGAGGTATGTCTCACTGTGCAGATATTGGCAGCCGGGTTGAAGTTTCCGCTGCTGCGCCTTGTTCGTGAAGTCTTGGATCACCTGAATCTGGCACCGGCGCAACTACAACCCAATGGGTGGCGAATGATCATTGCTAGCGCTCTAATGTGGTTGGAGTTTTTTAAGGCCGATGGACGGTTGCGACTGACGTTGGAAGAGTTCTGGTACATGTATAAACAGGTGAAGAGGCGGGACGGGGCGTGGAACTTACACTCCCGGATTCTGGGGCGAAAATTGGTTGACCTGCCGGGGCGGGTGTCAAGTTTGAAAGGTGTAGCGTAGAAGTTCTTTTTTGTATCCGGTGAGGGGTGGGAGTATCCAAGTGATGAAGCACGGCACGAAGCTAGTCTAGTGAGATTTCGACGTTGCTGGGGTAAGCCGTTGGCGGAAAGTGGCAATGAACTGCCGTTGATGAACCTTCAAGTGGAGAGGCTGGAGAGGATACTTGCATGGGCGCAAGGTTTGGAAGCCAGAACAAAACGCTGGAATAATGTTGACTAGCTGTTGCAGGACGTGCACTATGAGGAGGCCCTTGGTTATCGGGGTGTGAGCTTGTTAACGAGTGCCGAAAGAGCTGCGAGGGTTTCTCGTGCCGAAGTGGTGGTGGGTGACGCGATGTCCTTTTTTTTGGGAACCGAAGTCGAGGTGTTGCCGTCGAGGCCTCAGCCATTGAGGCTGCAGAGATTAACGGGTGCGGCGGAGAAAAAGAGAAAAGCCGTGAGCGTTGCGGGTTCAGTGCAGGCAAAGAAGCCTAAGAGGGCTCCGTCGCAGGCTACTGTTTCCATAGGTGGGGCTGCCGTCTCAAAAATCACTCGGGCGGCGGCGGGACAGAAGGTGAAGGTGGGCCGCGCGGTCCCCGCGGAGGAAGCAAGCGTCGGTGAAGGCTGTAGCAGGGGAACGCATAGAGATGGGGTGTCAAGTGGTACTCCCTCCGATTTTTCAGGTGTTCTGGCTCGGGCGAATGCTGCGGTTGTGAAGGTGAAGGGAGCGCAAGCTGCCGCGTGCGATACCGTGACGGGTAGTGTGCCCCACCGCGAAGATCAAAGAGGGTCGTGCCCTGAGGCGATGGGTTGGCTGGGAGGAGTTACCGGGGATGAGATACGGTATATGTCGAGATCCCCGACACCTATAGACTTTGAAGCTGGGCTATCTGGCGGCCCCCCTGAGTCATTAGAGGGAATTGGGGAGCTACGACGACGGGGTAGAATCGTTGGCGCACGGAGTGCGGGCGACGCTTCGGAGAGGTATGATGATTTGGCAGACGAGGGGTTTGAGGAGTATCTTGGGTCAAACCAGGAAATGGACGCCGGGGGGTCAGAGCGTGGTGGTGATGAAGTATCGTCCGCATGGCGACGTGTTAGAGTGGTGGTGTCGGACGAAGGGAGTGACACGGAACGAAGGGTTAGCTCCGGAGGAATTGACACCGTTAGCAATGATAACGCTGCGGAGGCCAAAAACGTATATTGTACACATCCAGTGATTCGGCACGCGGAGATAGTTCGAGTGTGGAGGAGATATTCCCTCCCGGCGAGGGGAGCAACCTGTGGAGTTCTGCAAGTGAGGCTAAGTCGGTCGAACATGGTAGGGAATTGGTGCTGGTTTCGACCCCAAAATTTGAATTTGAACTAGACTGGAGCAGGAGGAACCAAATCATGATAAGGGAGCTGGCTCGATGCCCGGAACAACGCGGGAGTTGGTTTCGGGGGCGGGGGTGACTCCGCGGTGCCAAATTTAGAATGTCCCCATATCAAACATAGACGCGCAGACGGGCAGAGTTATGGCGCCGAGGCGAATTCTGTCCCAGACCAAAACAGGCAATGGCGGCGGACACGATGGGGAAGATATGGGTGGTGGAGGCGAAGGGTTTGTTGCGAGTCGTGGTGCACAGTGTTTTGTGGCGGGGGCCCAAAGAAATATTGATGAGGCGCGGCATAAAAAAAAAAAAAAAAAAAAAAATTGCTCGTCGTCTTTACGAGGAGTGCGCTCGGCTGAATGTTGCAGAGGTAGGGGCGAGTGCTAGTGGGCCGTCGACGGAGCTCCATTACACAGACGCGTATGTTGGGGCACTGCGGTCTGAGTTGTCTAGGCGTAGAGCGGAACTACACCTTGCGCGGTCGGAGGTGCTTTCGTTACAAGGTTTATTCGCCAACTCCTCGAGGGAGGCAGGGAATTGGAGGGAGTACGCAGACCAACTTGAACTGGATTACGACCGAAGGGGGGAGGAACTGTGAAATAAAACGAAGGAGTTAGACGAAACACACGCCGAGCTTGCAGTTGTTGCCGCCGAGCGCGAGAGCTTAGCTGCGAAGGCGGCGAGGAAACAGGAGGAAGTGGCCGGAGTGCAGGGTCAAGTGGTTGGGATACAATGTGAGGCGGAAAGATTGCGTGCCGTGGAGGGGGAGCTCGTGATTGCGAGACAGGAGTTGACAGCGGCGCGTGCGGCGGGCGAGGAGCTATCTTCGGTGCGTGAAGAGTTGGCCAAAGCCAAGAAGGAACTTGTGGTTGCGCGGACCGTAGGCGAGGAGTTATCATTGGTGCGTGAACAATTGACCGAAGCCAAGAAGGAACTTGTGGATGCACGCGCCGTAGGCGAGGAGTTGTCATCGGTGCGTGAGGAACTGGCCGGAGCTAAGAAGGAGCTTGCCGCCGCTTCTGGTGCCCAAGAGGAACTTGTGGGAGTCCGTGCTGAGATGGACCGTGTGGGGGAAATGTTAATTACGAGTCAAGGTGTTGCTGATGGGCTCAGGGTTGAACGAGATGGGGCGGTTGAGGACCTGGGCGCCGTGCGTCGCAAGTGCAGGGTGTTAAAAATGAAGTTCCAACATATGCACCGTACGTGCTGAGAATCGTGTCATGTTGAGGAGAATCTCGGAGTCAGCCTGCGTTCGGCTGAGATGGAAGCTAGGAGCTACTGCAAGCAACTAAGGAAGATTCCGCGGCTTAGGGACCTCTGCTGGGCTCATGGCTATCGGTGGGGATTTTATACCATGCAGAGGCTAGCTTTGGGGACTCGGGGACGGGTTGACGTGTCCCAACTGAAATGGGACGAACAGCAGCCTCCTTCACGGGCTATTTCAGGCAGGGAATGGCTATTCAAGGAGGAATGTCCCACGGCGTTCGAGCCCGAATGAAGCGTGTCGTATCTTATATTCGTATTTTTGTAATCCCAGTGTTTGCACTTTTGTAATCCTCAGAATTGTTCCTCAGAATTGCAATGAGACCGGAGCTTTAGTTTTGTTGTTCTTGTGCGTTTTGTTTGCTTAGTTGTGATTGTCGATGCGAGTAGCGTGCCTAGCCGCCGAGGTCTTAGGATGCCTCAGTAGGAGAGGACTTACACGGCCCCAGCGGTTAGGTCTTTGGTGTGGGTCCTCGGAG
>FXXK01001385.1:108787-121259 GCA_900184695.1 Betula pendula
TCAAATGCAATTATAAAGAGTAAATAGTAACTCTTGTATAATTAAATAAACACTATAATTATATATAGATTGGAATTGAAAATTTTTTAGTGGAATAATATGTAATTAATGGTAACCTAGGACAACTTACGAGATGACACAAGTACTAGGCCCATTGGAGCTAATTTTATTTATCCTTTAGGTCACTCCTCAAGCTATTATTTCCCATATGTGATAGGTGGAATTACACTAGGATTGTGTCTCATGTAGTGTGTGGCTAACACATGGATCGAGTTTAAGACTTAGTTTCCAAAATTTGGACTCTAGGGGTTAAGCACATCCATTTATAGAGAGGTTAATATGATGAGAGCCCATTGTCTTGAAAAAACGATAGTCATTGAGAAGAAGACTTGTGGTGTTTCAAGAGCACCAAAATCAGGGCCCGTTTGGTGAAGTTTTAAAAAGTGAATAGGTCCCAATGGATCTCTACTCAAAAGAGAATATTAAGTAGTCAAAGCATATGATTTTCTATAATTCTATCAACATTGATAATTACAACAAGAACATCTACTAAAAATCAATTCATGTTCGTCCATGGCATCGACATTAGCCAATGATCCCGCTCTTGTGAGTCAAGTTAATCAGTTGTAATCCCAAGTATCTCAAATGCAAGCGCAACATCATTAGATGAAAGAGGTGAATGATATGCTTATGCGGGAAAGGGATAATTGCTAGGAGGCAATGCATCGAACAATATTCTTGTGTCAGATGAAGTGACTAGCAGGTGAACCCCCCATTGCGGATGAGGATGATGTGAGAGAGGCCACCCTGCAGATCATGTCTCTTCTAACACTATAGAGTTACATTTATTATATTAAAAAGCTTATTTGGGGGTTTGCATCAACTCTATTGTTATTTTGGTTTACTTGGTAAGATTTAGATAAGGATTATGTTGTTGGTTGATTACTTTGCTTGTAGAACTATTTCTAAACTTTAGTTTGTTTCCTTGAGGTCATTAGTTTTCATCTACATGAATCAGATCAGCATGAGAGTAAGACAATTGGGTTGTGGAGCTGCATTGCTTATTGCTTTTTTGTATCTGGTAAACCCTTCAACTTTACGGATCGACTAAGTTTATTTGTAAATGTTTAGGCAATGAAAATTGATGATCTAAAAGGAACTTGGTAGCCTTGGCGGTTGTAACGGTAGATTCTTATTCTCCATATATCCTATTATATGATTTTATTTGGGCCGTCTTTTTGTTTGGGTTGACTGTATATGACTGGATCAAGTAAAAGGGCATTCAAGTGTTTCTGATTTATCTTTTTGTTCAAGAAACATCAAAATGTTTGCTAATTAATTACTTGGTAAATAAATTATGAAGAAGCCTTTGATCATCTACTAATATGTTTGGTTGACTTATTTATCTTATTGTACGCACTATTTTTCACTCGTTATTGAAATTGAATTCAAATTGTGTAATACTAAGTGGGAAAAAAAAAAAAAACATTAAGTGCCATACTCAATATTTTTTCTCATTGGATGTCTAGGCTAGAAGCATATATTTGGATCCAAAAGTTGGCATCCTTGACTTGAAGGAGCCATAGAAGTGTGTTTTGAATTTTGGCGAGAGACTTTAATTTGATATTGTGTATGTTTTTATGTATGAAGTAGGATATGTTTGGAGAGATCCTAGAGACTTTGATATTGTATCTGTTTTTATGAATGAATTAGGATATGCTTGGAGAGATCTTATGATTATGTTTTTTTTTTTTTTTTTGTAAACATGTATTAATACTTGTGTTGATGTTGATTATGATTATGTATATTTGGAGAGTTTGATACTGAGTATTCGTGTTGATTGTTTATAGGGGTTGCAATTTTTGACACGACCCACAAACCCGATACGAACACGACACGTAGATAGCGGATTTGAGTTTATGATAATCAGGTTCGAATAATAAACAGGTGACCCATTTAGTAATCGGGTCAGACGGGTCAACCTGCGGGTTGACCCGTCTAACCCGTTTATTTTTATTTTTTTTAAAAAAAATGTAAAAGAAAAAGAAGCTAACCTAACCTAATTAAACCTAAACGCTCCTCTCTCCTTACTCAACCGCTCACTCAGTCACTCTCACTTAGCTTTCTCTCTCGATCTCTCGATCTCTCGATCTCACTCTCTCTCTCTCTCTCATAGTCTCTCCCTCTCTCTCGGGCTCATTGGTTGCCACACTACTCGCCGCCCTCATTAGGATTCCTCATGGGCTACGTCAACCGGTCGCGTTGGTTGTGCCTAGACTCCGCCGCCGAGTCATCACCTAGACGTGGCTTGCAAAGACCAATGTCTTCTCCGCCGTCAGATCCTCCACCCACGGCGTTCTCCACTGCGATCTCAAGCCCCAGAATTTGTTGGTAGACAAGGACATGGGATCCTCAAGATCGCCGATTTAGGCCTAAGTCACGCCTTCACCGTTCCTCTTAAGAGCTACACCCACGAGATCGTCAGTCTCTATTACAGGGCGCTTGAGGTATATCTGTAGTTTGTGATTGGTATTTCTGACGATTGTAATCATATTGGTAAATTTTTGTTAGAAATTTGTAAATCTGTAGTTTCTGATGATTTACGGATTACCTAGTTGTGAATTTTGATACAAGTTTTGCTCTCTCCCATCTCTCCAAATGGGCTGATTTGGTTAATTCGGGTCGGTTTTACCCGATTCGAAAATTAAATGGGTTGATGGTTCGTGTCGTGTTACCCATTAATTTTGACAGATCGTATTTTGGTGACCTGTTTATTTAAACGGGTTGTGTTCAGGTTTACCCTTAAACAGGTTGGCAAGTCAAGCGAGTCGACATGAACCAGACATGCCAACCGTTTTGCTAGCCCTAATTGTTTATGAGGTGCCAAAAAATTATATTTGTTTTGATTATTTGAGTAGCTATATATTTGTGTTTGATTATGTGTGTTTATTAGGTGAAAAAAATAGGTATACTATTAGGTATACCCAATTTTTTTTTTTAAATAAATTTAACGTCGTTTACATGTCATTTACTTTAAACGACGTAAAAATACTAAGGCTTGTTTGGGGAACAATTTTTTTTTGTTTACTCAATTCTTCTCAAAAGTCAATTATCTTCAACAACTCAAATTTTTCCAAACTCAACTCCAATTTTATTCCACCCACTCAAAAATAATATAAAAATTCTAATTTTTTTTTAAAAAAAAATTGAAGAATATATATATATATTTTTTGAGGGTGGTTGGCCACCCCATCCACATTTGGGGGTGGCTGAGCCACCCCCAGGGTGGATGGCGACCCCCAGGGTGGTTCGGCACCCCCGAAAAGTTTTGGGAGTGCCGAGCCACCCCCAAACAGCAACAAATAGCGTTTGGGGTGGCTCAGCCAGCCCAACGTTTCGGGGGTGGCAATCCATCCCCCTGGGAGTGGTTTGCCACCCCTAGGGGTGGTTTCGAACCACCACAGCTTTTTCTTTTTTCTTTTTCTTTTTTTTTAAAAAAAAATTTAAGAATAATATAATCATATTTATTATATTTTTTTTCAAATATATTCACCTACTCAAATATTTTTCTAAACCATCTAAACATAATTTCAAAAAAAAATTTTTCTTGATATCTGTGAAGTCAACAAAAAATCAAATAAAGTCAAATAAATTTGAACCCCAAACGAACCCTAGCGTAAACGTTTATGTCATTTACATAAACTTGTAAAAATACTTACTTCGTTAACACCAAAAGAGGTGAAATTCTTGTAATTTGGTATTGAAATGAATAAATTATTTTTCTTGACCCAAGGTATTACTACCCATGTTCAACGATAATAAACAAATGATGTAAACTGGTTTACGTCGTTTTTTTCCTCCATTCCTGTGACGCTAATGTTTTGTTTTTAGTGTTTGCTTTAGCTTTAGCTCATGGCTGGGCAAAAAAGAGGGCATGAAGAAAAGGGTGTTACTCAGTTGATTGAGTCTATTCTAAGGGGTTATAAACGAATTTTCTCCTTCAATTGAGAATGCGTTAGAATGAAAAAAAAAAAAAAAAACTTTGGGATTCAACAATAGAAACAAGAGAAAATCAAAGCTTTGGGAAAGAGGCATGAGTTTGCAGAAAAAATCAAAGTTTGATTCATAGACGAACTGAAAGCAAGGCTAGGAGAAGAGGTAGCAAAAACATGAGATAGATTTGAGAATGGAGATTTCCCAATAACTAACAGAATCAAGAAATGTAGGACTTATCCCATATATCAGTTTTTGAGGATTGAGGACTGAGCTTCTCAATGGACAAAAAATTTCACACAAGAACCAAAATCAACAAAGAATTTTCCCAAGAAAAAGCATAAAAGAGTCAAAAACCATAGCATATCCACAGAAATCCACAAAATACTCAATTTTCCCGAGAACCAAACAGATTGTCAAAGACAGTATGTTGAGGCCATTGTTGTCAACTGGAACCACCAAGATCTTCTTGCGCACGTGTGTCCGGTGGCCCGGCACTTGTTGCACGAGACCTAAATGTCCTCTCCAAACACTTCAGCATCAGACGGGCATTGGGTGGTGCTTTGATGTAACTCCCTTGCCACTTGGTCTCTCTTTGGTCTCGCTTCATCCCTCGCTATACCCATCTTCATCATGTTGTTCTCTTTCACATTCTTGAATCTACAACAAACAAAAGCTCCTATAAACAAAACAATTATAGCCAATATAACCATCACCTTTTTTTTATTGTTTCTCGGGAAAAGTTTCATATGTATCACTATTTCTTTCTTTCAAAAAAAAAAAAAAAACTAACATGTTGTAGTGCCATGTCCCTTTATAAAATATTTTGTAAGCCTAGCATTTCTTAGCACTTTGTGAGGAGTCGGTTTAGAACATGAGTTTACAAAGTCGAGTAATTCTGATGGGGGCAACTTGCTTCAGATCTCGTGGTGGTTTATGGGTCTAGTTGGAACGTTAAGGCCGTTGAGTGCCCAATTTGTTTGGGGGGAATTCGAAAATGGTGAGAAGGCTCGAGTAAGGGACAGAGTAAGAAAGTTTTATAGGTAGGGGCTAAAACATAATTTTTTTTAAATGACGGGAACCCCCAAGACAAGGCCACTTCGTAAAAATATATTATGATAAGGAGCCAAAGCATGAATGAGAAATATATTAAGATTGAAGATTAATTTAATATATAAAACAAAATTAGTATTAATTCAGTGTTAACAAAAAATAAACAAAGAAAGNCACAAATAATTTTTTCATAATAAATTTCAAATTTCAACTCATCACCTATCAAAATAGAACCCGTCATTTTCATAGATCCCAAAAATCATCTATGAGGAATCTGTACTAAATTTATATGAAAATGCTCTTAAATGAATGAAAAAGACCAAAGCCAACCAGCTCATCATGTCATGATGAAATGTCATATTATTTGGTAGGCAGTTTGTTGTTGCAAACTGTATATATATATATTATCACATTATTTAAAATTTTTAAATAATTCGACAATATATATATTATTAGATTTCTGAAATATAATTTGAACCATGATAGTGAATTTTATTTATGCATAATTGTCCACAAAAAAAATAATGTGCCCCTTTAAAGGGAAGCCATGAACTTTGCTCGAATTTATTTATTTAGGAATAGAATTGTACAAACTTTTTAAAATTTGTAATTTTTGTTTGTTCTAAATAAGGAATTATTTGTGTAATTGATTTTGATTATGATTTTTATTCTTTGATTGATGAATAATTAAGAAGAAAATTTAATTTAGGGTCCATGACTTAGCCTATAAATCAAAGCA
This sequence comes from Betula pendula, assembly GCA_900184695.1. Taxonomy (NCBI): domain Eukaryota; kingdom Viridiplantae; phylum Streptophyta; class Magnoliopsida; order Fagales; family Betulaceae; genus Betula; species Betula pendula. Next base: position 114,573 of record FXXK01001385.1, read on the forward strand.
TTTGTATTCCATTAATAAGGCATTAGTAGGTATAGTTAGAAGATACCTCTCTACTAAATATTTATTCAGAGTTTCTATTGCTGCTGAAGTCATTTGATTTGCTTGAGCAAATATGGAAGTAATTTTGAATCATTTTTCTGCTGCGTATTCTAATATATTATCATCTTATATGTTAACATACCATGTGAGAGACGCATTCATGTTATTTTGTCCAACAATAAATCTTATGATTTTTTGTTTAAAGATACTGGCCTTTTATGCAATAAAAAAAAAAAGGGTCATTCATGGTGTAATACCTCATTTTAAACTAGGCTTAATGATTAATAAGGAACAAGTTTCGATGTTAAATTTAGGGAAAATAGGCCAAAAAGACACTTACGACAAATTTTGGGCTTGAGTGATCGATTAGTAGTGAGGGAGATCAATTAGCCTGAACCTTAGTGATATGTGGCGACCTGATTTCATAACGCACATATATATATATTTTTTAAATGAAACTGCATCAACACAGTGGCATACATGCGTACAAGCTATCATTATCTCATAATATGAGCATATCACATTAGAGTAATCATAACATTGCAGTGGAAACTAAATAAAAAACACTGTGAGAGTAACATGACATAAGAAGCTGACATATACTATATATAACGAATTTACAACATAAGTACTATACATAAAAAATGATGGCTATCAAAAGAGCTATATGCGGTTTAGCCAAAATACATCAACCTATTGACATATACAACATATTGATGTACAACAAAACTAAACTATACATGAGTCTAAACAAAATATCAACAGGCGTACATCGTTATCAATCATAATAGCCTAAATACATAGCCACTGGATTATCATCCTGATCCACAGTACTTACATCAACAACATCATCTGAGGCAATCATGGAGTTAACCACATCTGCCCAGGCAGATATATGAGTCTACGGTCTCAACGATATAAGAAATCACTAAATTTTCACAATGAGCTAATCCTTTGTTTTCTACATAGTTTACAATAACAGCTGCATTTGGTTTATAAAATGTTTATCATAAAAACATAGCATAACTGATAAAGTAAACACCGTAGTCATGAAATAGTTCGGAACATACTACTTAGCCATGAATATATACAAGCGCTCCATATTACGTATAGTTACACATGCATGTAAACACGTCTATACATAAATTTTATATGTATGTCTTTGCTACAGAGCTACTCCTATATTCCGGTCACTTTTGTCACGTTCAACAGGAGTGTCATATAGACTACCTCAGAGCTGCTCATGTATTCCGTTCATTTTTGTCACGATCAACATGAGTGTACGTCATATGGTTAAGTCATACTCATGAAAACATCACATGGAAATTAGTTGTAGACGTATACATAAGTTCTTTTCCATTGAGAGTTTTATGCATACCAATGTATTTAGCATGAAATTTCATAAAACATAATACATATACATTCTCATATCATAAACGTGTTATAACATAACTTTAAACTTTCATCAGGGTATTCGACCCCTTTACTTTCATCAAGGCATGGCACCCATTCTCTTTCATTAGGGCTAATCACCCTGTCACTTTCATCAGGACTATTTGCCCCTTCACTTTCATTAGGGTAGTTAACCCCTTCGTTTTCATCAAGGCTAATCACCCCTTCACTTTTATCAGGGCTAATCACCCATTCGAAAACATATCATTTTTACTATCATAGGAGCATTACACTTCTTCAAAAACATATCATTTTACTATTATTGAAGCATTACATTCATTCGAAAATATATCATTTTACTATCATTGGAACATTACGCTCCTTAAAAAACGTATCATTTTACTTTCATTGGAGCATGACGCTCGTTCGAAAACATATCATTTTACTATCATCGGAGCATTACGCTTCTTCGAAAATATATCATTTTATTATCATCGGAGCATTACACCCCTTCATACAAATGCTACACTCATGCTCATGCTATAAAGCATTTCATTTCCTTTCTTTTATGATCATGCAACATTTTACATCATTTCATATATCATATCTCATCGAGCATTTCTCAACATAATTAAAGATATCAAAATATCATTATAAAACATCAACACAATATACAATTGGCTCGAACATAATATAATCTTTGAAAACATAAAAATAGTATATTTTTTCAGTGAGTAATTATACTCACAATGTTTCGCTTGATGTTTAACAATTGACATCAATGATAGGTTTTAATCACACAAATCTGCAATACATCATTGCATGTGATCATAAGGCATAACTTATAGCTCAAAACATACTTCTATACACCAATGAGTGTTTATAACCTTATAAACACATAATTCAATTGAGACCCATAATATACATAAAACTCAAAACACAATTTAAATGTTAACAAAGTTAACTTATGAAGAATCTCTAGGATTAACTTATAAAATTCTAAACAAAATCCAAGTAACTTAACTAACTTGACCACTTACCTCAACGGTACGAAGCCTAGTCTTTGGAACTTCAATCCAACGCTCAAACTCCATAAATATGACAAATTTTTAGACAAATAATCAAGATTAAGCAACATGCATAAGATGTATAGCTCAATCTTGAGAAAGTAGACATTGGTTTGAGAATTTACCTCAAACGATCGGTGGAAACGACGATCTAACACTAAGGAACGCGTTGTCGGTGTTAGAAAATGCAATCCAAGCCTCAAAATATTTTTCTCTTAAGGTTTGGAGTAAACCCTAGGAAAGAGGGGAGAGCTCTAGGTTAGGTCGTTTTAGGTCAAAAAAATGAGAACTGAGCTGAAAAAACACAACTCAAACTATTTTTACTCGCTATACTGTTCACCACCGTCCGGACCATATATGTATCATCTGGACGTTCATATATGCCTTTTTTACCCTTACCTCTTAAGATGATTTATAATTCCTTAATTTAAATTCTTGGATGTCATACGATCAGTGATCGATCACCACTTTTTGAGTGATCGATTGGTGTCAAACAATTTTCAATTTGAATACGTCAAAGACTTGCAAAACTTGTGGCCGGTTGGTGTATTTGAAGCCCCTAAAGAGAACCCTAGTAACCATTTGGTCAACTAGAGCTAGGCCTCAGAATACCCTAGAGAGAGAAAGTGAAGGGTGAAGAGAAGAAGGGAAAATAGGTTTTAACGATTGATCATTGCTTTTAACGATCAAGTGGTCCCTTATAACAATCGATCATCTCAAAGAAAGATCAATCGGTAAACCTATGAAATGCATAAAGTTGAAACGCCCAAAACCTATTTCAAAACCCATTTTTACCCAAAACTCTCTCCCAAACAACATTTTGGTTAGATCTCTCCCTAATTCTTGCAAAATCTTTAAAGATTCAATCTCATTTTTGAAGATTACACGAGGTAAGCACGGTTTCTACCCGAATTTTTAAGGTTTTGAAATTGGGGTTTTTGGAAATTCTCGTGATTTCTTCAAAATACATGACACCTAGAAGCTTTGGGGTTGATTAGTGAGTAGGTATGCTTTTTTAATAGGCACAAATCCGTACCCCATGCCCATTTGGATTTGGGGTTTTCGAAAATCCTCCCCTAATTCATTTGAGTTGATTTTCGTGTTTTGTTGTTGATGTGAGTTAGTGTAGATTATAAATAATTATTGTGGTTGTATTTTGGCCAAGACCCTGTGGCCCAGTCCCCTTGCAACGCCCATAATTTTAACTAACACTAGGTCTTCGATGAAATGCCTAAGCAAAACCCATTTTTGCAAAACTCACCTATTCTGTATCGTTGGGTCTCTTATCCAACCGGTATATTTTGGAAAGAACCATAGTGTCATCTCCGTCGTTTTTACGCCATCAATTAAGGTTGTCCTCGTAATGCCTATACAACTATTCCAACGCACGGAATTCTATTGTGTTAGCACTCAATGACCCGTTCCTCCTCGAGGGTCGACTCCACGGATTTTGAGTTCGCGGTACTCTTGACAAATAGCGCAAAGATGGCAACAACAATGGGCCGCACGGCTCTTTTGGCAACTTATACGAATCTCTAAATGTGGCTCGGTATGCGCATGAGTGCAAACATACAACACCCAGACTAGAAAGGATGCAATACAGTAGGCCCGCCGTAACACAAGCTGCAAAAAGAGAGTATCAAACAAGCCTAATTATTATTATATATAATTACTCGTCGTATAGTTAAAGTGGTATATGTAAGAAATTACCATTATGTCCCTGATGACTGTTGAGAGGGTCCCGCTGATCTACCTATAAATACAGCCTGTGTACTCCATCTACAGCTACTGGTAGGCATAGATTAGAAGATTTCTCTCAGAAAATTTATTTCAGAATTGCTGCTTGAAGCTGTTCATCTACTATGTTGGGAATCTTTCTAAGCTTGAGCAAAGATGGCCCGCCGGAGGTATTTATAATCAAAGTTTCCGCCTGGCTATATTTATTTAGGCATTTGATTTTAAAAGTATATCTAACATGTGGTATCAGAGCCCGTCTTTGTGCTATTTTGCTCAATTTTTACCACGTTATTACTGATTCTCGTTTTATCTGAGGAATTTCGTTCTGATTTTCTGTTTATGCGTTTTTATGAAAATTGCGTTGTTGTTGTCATTTGTTTTATGAACAATTTGACTCCTGTGTAAACCAATTGCACTTCTCGGAGGGAAAAAGAGAAAGGAAGCCCGTGAAGAGAAAATTTTGCCGGCGAGCCCCCATAAGGAGCGCAGTAATGCCGCGTAAGGTGGAGAGACGCCAGAACCACTGTGACCGGCGGCCTGAGAGGGCCGCCGGTGATAGTAGCACAGCGGCCCTCCAAGGGGCCGCCAGTGACGGTACCAGGGCCTTCCACGGGGCCGCTGGGCACCTTGGAAACCGGCAACCCCGCCAGTGGGTCGCCGTGACAAAGCTGGGCGGGGCTTCCGTGGCCGCCGCATAAGGATCCGGCAGCCGCTTGGGCCGGCGGCCCCTAGTGGCCGGCGCATGAGGGAGAGCGGCAGTTTTAGGGTTTTAACCCGGTCAAACTTTGGGTTTTTGGGTATGGGTTTTCCTTTATAAACCCATGGCCCAATTCCAGGTTTATTAAAAAAAAAAAAAGGAGTGGCTGACCCGCGTCTGGGCCAGCCCAAGTACAGTGCTGGCCGACCCGACCCCGCCCATACAGTAGGCCCATCAGGTTATTAAAAAAAAAAAAAAGGATTTTTGGGTGGGCATGTGGGTTTTTCGAACTTGGGTTCTCCAAGTTCGTAAAGGCAACCCCCAAAACCACTATGCTATGCTTCTTTTATGCTTATGTGATAAGTTTTATTCATTTTATTTTTATGCTGTAAGGTATTTAATTATTCCATTACATTACATTAGGAATAATATTTGTGATTTATAATTAATTGATGCATGGACCTAAGAATAATCAATTAAACCAAAATGTTAGTGAATTTTATGGTACTATCCAAATATTCAATGCCTAGGAAAGTTTCTGTCTAGGAAAAGTCCTTGGTATATAAGTGTGGTCCATTGGGGACCCAACCTCACTTTCCTGGGAACTTACCTGGTTGTTTTTTTTGGAAAAAGACTGTTACCCTCACATTCATATTGGTTGGTTTTTATTCCGTAGGACCTTTACTTTGGCATCAATTCAGTTATAGAATGTTAAGAAGTAGTGAATATCACAAAAATTTTGGGAGAGCCACAGCATCCCAATATAAGACAATTACATCAAGAATAAAATGAACTCATAAAGAAAATTAACATCGTGTTGTGATTAATTCATAAATTTAATGCCAATCCCAGGGGACGTTTTTATTTTTAATTAATTGAGAAAGATAGAAGAATTTAACATTAAAAAAAAATTTCTTTCGGTTGCCCACAGGTACGGAGAATTTTATTTATTAATGGTTAATTTGTTAGTCTTGTTAATAAGAGAGTAATTTCATGCATGATGCAACTTTGCCCCACAGGTAGGTTGAAAATTTACTATTAAATTGACATTGGTTAATTTAAATAAAGTTATTTCATAGCAATAAAGTAATTTTTATTTTCCTTGATAATTGCCAGTTAATCCTCCTACTTTGATTGATACTGTTCCATACCATGCTAAATGGCAATAATTTACTGAATTGGAAAGAAATCTGCTTTTTACTTTGGGGGGCAGGAGCTTGACTTGGCGGTACGGTGAGGACGCACCACCCGCCCTCACGGACAAAAGTACGCCAACAGCAGATTGCTAAACATGAACGGTGGGAGCGATCTAATCACTTGAGTCTCATGTTTATGAAATCTCAATGTCACTAAAGGCATTCGGGGTTCTATCCCTGAATGCACCAAGGCTCAGGAATTTATCAAAGCTGTTGAGGAACAATTTGTCCAGCTCTGATAAAGCCTTAGCCAGCTACCTTAAATGAAAAGAGGCTGTCAAGCAAAACCTTTAACAGTTCGCAAAGTGTGCGAGAGCATATTATGGAAATGAGGGACATGGCTTGCTCAACTAAAGTCCCTAGAGGTTGGAATATCTGAGTCGTTGCTGGTGCATTTCATATTGAATTCTCTCCCTTCAGAATACAGCCCTTTCAAATTTCTTACAACACACATAAGGACAAATGGTCAGTAAATGAACTTCTGACCATGTGTGTTCAAGAAGAGGAGCGTGTTGAAGCATGAGAAGCCTTTAAGTGTTCATCATGGCTACTCATGATA
>FXXK01001386.1:0-13395 GCA_900184695.1 Betula pendula
AACCATCTCGGCAAAAAATTCGGAACACGAGCGTAACAATCATATAGCCATACACCCTCTAAGACAGTCACGGTAAAGCAACTTTTGCCAACATGCTAGCAAGATGATGGCCGCTGATCATGTCGCTCCCTATCCGAGTATGAGACACGCATACCGCGACAGCACAAGTACCAACATCAACTCCTTTCCGACCATACAAAACATACAACATAACAAGTGACCGATGGAGGGACGCGGTGGCATAGTGACCCCCGCCAACAAACACCCTAAAAGGAACAAAGGAAGTACGTGTGTGCTGCAGTATGTGCTTAACATAATACACTATCTACCGCATATCGAACACCTCGCGCTCAGCCCAAAATGTAAATATACGGAGTCTGAATCAGCACCACCATCCACATACAAAGGAAACTACTATTATTTTCCTCAGAGCGCCCCCCCTCGCCGCTATGCGCGTTACAGACATTACATTCAAAGTAAGAGACACATACAAAAGTCCTACACACTAGCCAGTGAGGCCTGAGGAACACTACGAAGCCTCATATGCTACCCGTCGAAACATCCACAAGCCACTCACCATCTCTCCCGATTCTGAAAGCGATCCGATACCGCATCACAAAATCTTAAGCCGATCTATACCGAACTATATCCGCAGACAAGCATGAGTTCTATCCTTCTAACACTATTATGACGCAAGCCACAACCATGCAGCTCATTGACACCCCAAATACTTCCAGTTTCCTGATACCCAGTAACAGGCCATATCGCGCAAACGTTGCTTACCTCGGGAGAAAACAGAACATGCACTTGCGAAGAGCAAGAAGCGACTCAAAAGATACAAAAGTAGATTAGCGCCGCTACCAAGTACGCTACGAGCGTGCAGTTACGAAGAGCCTGAGAGCCGAAGGGAGGCTACATCTCTACCAACTTCTGTTACCCACAATCTCCCAATATTTCTGGGTAAAATCCCTGCGAGAACCACCCAACCGCTGTATGACAACAAGAATATTGACATACAAGATCATACAAACCACGGACCCTCACAAACATATAACAACGCGACCCATTGAGACAAGACCATTCATCTGATACGTGGATATGTTCACTGCGCCACATCCTAAGACACCCAACACCCTCGACCTGTCCAACGCGCGATGCAACAACATCACAGGATGAATGGTCTACTAAAATCAGAACAATCACACATAAAAAACAAAGGTGCGAAGTTCCTCAGGACAAGCACATTATCTTCCCTCGAACACTTGTGTCTCTCGCCATGGAAAGAGTTGGAATACCTATCAAGATAAACGTTTTGACCAACCTCAGGAACTTCCCAGAGAGCCAGATCTCATCAGCCAAGCAAGTGGAATAAATTTTCAAGATCTCTCTGATAACAACAGCACACCAGGAACAACTCCTCCTTCGAATCACCCCTAATACTGCACACACTCTTCACCACATACATGAAATGTCAGGCAACCTTGACCAAACATTCGACACACAACCCCATGAGAGCCGAATTACCCTGACCCCCAGATCCACCTATCTGATCTGCGATCCCCCACATCGCAGAGCATCTCATCAACGCGAGTTTAGATAGCCTCCTCTCTGAGCATCAAGACAAAACACATAACTGGGCAAACTCCAACATAGACAAGGACCCTAGTACATCCCATTCACAATCAGAGCGAGACCGCGAAATACCCTACACCCACATTCAACCTCGCAACCCACATTAGCTAGTCAGAGATGTCCAAGATTCTATCATCAAAAGGGCAACCTGAACCTCCAATGACGTGGAACACGGAGAAGCGACAGACGCCCCCAATTCTCAAGATCCACACACAATAACCCAAACATCCCTGGCTAGAGCTACTTAACTCCTCCCTAGCAAGGACGACACCACAACCACACGAACAGCACCACTGAATAGCCGTACACACTAATCTTTATAAACTGCCAAGCCCCACCCAATTCCCAGTTGAATTAGCCCTAGAAACCAATCCACCAAAATGCACCCTCAGAAAGACAGAACCCCAAAATTCCGCTCGCTGCTACGACTCCTCTCCGGATGTCAATAACCATTGAAAATCCCACACCAAAGCCCAGGAAGGATAGCTTTAGAAAGAAAGCCAATCCTCGACTGAGCCTTGAATCAGTGACGTAGAAGCGAATTGAAGAAGCACCAGACGCGCCAATTCACCACCCGTTGCTATAAATGAGAACGGAATATTTGATAAAAACACAACATTCAGCATAACAAAGCTATTCACCACGTTAAACCACGGGCGATAGACACGATACCTTCAACCCGACTTAATAGCGAACACACACTTTTAGGACATAATCCTCCGCGAGACCATTGAAAAAGTACCCACTTGCCGGGAAACAAAGACGCAACCAGCGGACGTTGCCCCTCCACGCGAAGAGTCCTCCAGCAAAAACTCTAGCTGGACCGATAATGAGTCACAATCCCTCGCATCCTACCATATAACCTAACGCAGTCACCCAAACAGTTCAGCATGAGAGAGCGCTCAAGCAGTGCTTGTCGCAAACCAGCCAAGACAGACGCGCAGCTCCATCCAAAAACGTCGATGAACCCAAGCCACCTCCCTTCTCTATTTGAGCATCCTTCTGCTGCCAAATAAGCTACTTAACAAACCCCTCCAAGCACACGACCCTTTTCCTACACGAGAGCTCTTGAACACAACAACATTTTTACAACACCTCTATTCCTCCTTGGACACCTCAATAACTGACTATACATCACTCATGACCTTAACGGTGCACATCAATTGACGCCATCCCTTAAAAAAAAATAAAAAAAAAACATATTTAGTTGAGAACCGCATAAGCTTAATCCACGCCATCAAGCAAATACACATTATGCACAAAGTCAGAGGAGCTTGAAAACACTCATTTAGTATTGAATGAAGAGGCTGGATAACACAAATGCGAAGGGTATTACGTATAAAACAAAAAGCATTTGAAGCGAACCAACCATTAGAACGCTTGAAACAAGAAATATACTACACTAATACAATGCACAGTCAAGCACGCTTAAGCATGATACAGAACAAACGCCCCTCCAGGATAAAGAAATACACCCAGACAACATAAAGCACGTTTTAAAAATTATAAAGCACGCTACTACACATTCTTTAACAATCTATTGATCAGTAGGTCTAAGACCCAACCTGTACATCCTTCTAAAACAACCCTCACTATCATCCGAGTTCTCTAGATTCACCGACTAGTACGATAAATTCAAATACACAGTTATTAGATAACGTATACTTCGCACCACCGAGAACCTTCTATAGATAAGTTATTAGTATGATTAACACTAAAGAAGATACGAGGGTCTTGTCCCAATGTAAAAAATTATTTTCTTTGCCCAAAAGACCTGCTTACGTATAGACCATCCAGGTAACTCGATTGATAGAAACATCACTCCAAAAAATTCGTACGACAGAACAGTAACATCATGCCAAGCAAATAAGAGGCTGACTTAAATTGAATCCACCTCTAGCATAGGTAATCCTGTAATTCTGCCCGCCCTTTCAGCACCCACCACAAGAGAACTCAGACCTTCCGAACACAAAAGGAACAAGTATGGGGATAGTGGATCCCCCTGCCGAAGACCTCTAGTAGGAGAAAAGAGACCTTGGGGGCTGCCATTAATCAATACTGAATAGCGTACAGACCGTACACAAGCCATAATAAGAAATATCCATTGGTCAGCAAATCCCAGCTTACGCATGATGGTTTCGAGATAGTCCCATTCAACCCTGTCATATGCCTTGCTCATATCAAGTTTAAGAGCCATAAAGCCCTTTTTACCTTTGAGACGGGTATCCATCGTATGAAGAGCCTCATACGCCACCAAAACATTATCAGAGATAAGGCGTCCGGGGACAAAGGCGCTTTGATGACGAGAAATAATATGCGGTAAAATCAGCTTCAAACGATTAGCAATAACCTTCGCCATAAGTTTATACATGACATTGCAAAGGCTGATGGGCCGAAAATCTGTGACCTTCGTAGAATGGGACACCTTGGGGATAAGAGCAATATACGTAGTGTTAATATCAGCTTCAAGGTGGCCTGAGTTAAGGAAACTAAGGACAGCCGCACAGACTTCTTGACCCACAATCTCCCAATGATTTTGGTAAAATCCCGCTGAGAATCCATCCGGCCCCGGGGATTTGAGGGGATGCATCTGTGAAAGAGCAATATTGACTTCCTCAGTAGTAAACTCCCGTAGGAGAGAGGCATTCATTTCGGTAGTCACTCGGGAGTTGACATGCATCAAACTCTCTTCAATACCCGAAGGGGAACCAGAGGTGAAAAGTGTGCTAAAATAATTTATAAAAGCGGCATCAATGTCCTCAGGCTGAGTCCACAACGTCCCCTCTTCATCCATAATGTTACTGATGTGGTTCTTTTTCCGGCGGTGATTTGCCCAAGCGTGGAAAAATTTTGTATTCCTATCACCTTGACTAAGCCAATGACTCTTGGCCCTTTGCTTCCACCTCAAATCTTCCATCTCAAGCAACTGATCAATCTCCCTTTGTAACTGAATGATCTGATCCCTCCTACCCGATTCTTCATCCCTCTGGAGCCTCTCTAACTGCTTAGTCTTTTTGTCAAGTAGCTTAGCTGAAGCACGAAACTTGGCAGAACTCCAACTAGACAGAGCCCTTTGACAGCGTTGCAATTTAAGACTAGCTGTCTGCATAGCATTAGTTCCTTCATCGATGCCAAACCAAGCGTTCTGGACAAGAGGTTTACAATCTGCATCAGTAGTCCAACTGGCCTCGTACCTGAATAGCCGAGACTGCCTCCGTCTACCTCGAGAGGAAGAGAAACTAACCAGGATGGGCTTATGATCTGAACTCCGTGCCGCTAGAATGGACACATCCACCACACGGAACAGGGCACACCATTCTGAATTAGCCGTAGCACGATCTAGACGTTCTTTTATAAACTGCCCAGCTCCACGACAATTCGTCCAGGTGAATTTGGAGCCCCTAAAACCAAGGTCATCCAAATGGCACTCCTCAAGAACAGATCGGAAACTCTCCATTTGCCGCTCGCTGCGTAGAGCTCCTCCCGACTTTTCCGATTGGTCAATAATCTCGTTGAAATCCCCGACACAAAGCCAGGGAGTGGGAGATAGTGCTTTTAGAAAGGGAAGGAGTTTCCAAGTTTCCTCACGGTGAGCTCGATCAGGGTGACCATAGAAGCCCGTAAGTTTCCAAAGAGCACCAGAAGCTCCAATCACCACCGTTGCATTAATATGATGACGGGAATAGTTTTGGATAATAACTTCATCAACATCACGCCATAACATAGCTATTCCACGACTTAAACCTACCGGGTCGATAGACAGCATACCTTCGAACCCGATTTTACTACGAATAATTTGCATACTTTCCTGTCGAATTTTGGTCTCCATGAGGAACAAAATTCGGGGCTGCTTTTCCTGTACCATCTGGCATAGGTCTCTCACTGTCCGGGGGTTCCCAAGCCCCCAGCAGTTCCAACTTAGTAAACTTATTGGACTTGGCGGGGCTGAACACCAGCCGCCACCTTCTCAGAAAATGATAAAGGTCATTCCACCCATTCAGTCTTACCTTTTCTTGGTGCCAAAGAATCTACTTCCACCCCTCCGAGTCTGCATACTGCCTCTTTCCTGAAGGAGTCCTACTTGGAACACACCTTCACTCTGGCACACCCCATGCTTTGCTCTTCCTGCTTTAACGGGAGCGGATGTTTCCGTCTCTGCTCTGGTTGGGAGGTGTTAGGGAGTCGAAGAATTCCCAACCAAACATTAGTAGCCAAAGTGGTCCCACTTAGGAGAGGGACCAACCGGTGGCTTGACTTACGATAGCCTTACTGGACCGTCTCGTACCAGAAAAAAACTCGGGCTGGGAGACAATGAAATTGGGCTGGAGAAAAAGCCCACCCCTAAGAAAAAACTGCCCTCGACTAAAAGTGGAAGGGCCCACGCCAGGGGGAAAAATAGAGAGGACTGAACAGGAATAGGTTTAAAGGTACGGGACCTTACCTCATTATGTATTTCCCGCTTTTTGGGGTCTGCATGATCATTAAAAGATTCGTCCTTTCCTTTTTGACTTTGGATACGCCCGTGCTAGGGGGAGTCAATTCAGCAGACTGAAGAATCGGCAGTTTCACCTTGTGCCTTGAGTAGAGCTGGGCGCTGTGAAGGACGCCCAGCGTCGCCAATAGTGGAAAAAAAAAAAAAAAAAAAAAACAAATAAAAAATGAACTTTTTCATTAAAAACATGCTTAATTTATTTGGTCCCTTTTTTTTTCCAAGGTTATAAAATGGGGATGAAATAAGCCTGACCTGTTTTTTGTTAAAAAAAAATATTTTTCTTATTTTTTATCCCAATAAAAATAAGAAAAATATTTTTTTTTAACAAAAAACAGGTTCAGGCTTTATTTCATCCCCATTTATAACCTTGGAGAAAAAAAAAATGGGGACCATAATAAATTTAAACATGTTTTTTAAGAAATAGTTATTTTTTTATTTTATTTTTTTTTTTTTCGTCCATAACGGACTCTAGGCGTCCGTCACAGACGGACGCCTACAGGACTCTGTGCCTTTAATCCGGAGAATAAAGCAAAGAATCTGAGCATTGACAGTTAGTGTTAAAGGTGATGGGATACGTTTGAGATTTGGTTCCTTGAAGGATCCGCTCCGCCCTGTTACTGGAAGAGGTAGTCCCGTGAACGCATCACCAAGACGCCGCCACATGCTTCAACCCCTCCGCCGCTTATTTACTTACGACCCCCTCACCACCCGGTTCAGATCGGAGAACTTTTGAAGAACATCCGCACGTTAGCCAAAGCCCCACTGAGTAGGCACCGCCCCCCTCCCCCAGGGATGATCTAACCTTCACAGGCGGCAGCCTGAGGCCATGCAGGATACGACACAAGTAAACAAAAATGAGGAAGTTTTTCATACTTAAACGAGAGCCAACAAGTATTACCCCTACATTGGAGGGTACTGCCGCGCTCAAGTGGCCTCGAGATATCCGCAAAACACGTATTCTCAGACAACGACCCATCCGCCGCCATTCACCTTGCTACATCACATGGACAAAGTTGGCCCAAGGGAGTGACCAATCTTCTTTCCCACCTCAGTATTCATACAGATTAATTGGGCATGTCATGAACTTGTACCCAGAAAGGGGAAAAGAAAAATTCATCTGAGAATGTGGTAAAACTACCCACGAAATCATTCAGTACTAGAATAAAACGATCAAAAGACCATGGACGCCCCTCCAGAACTCGCCTTTTGTCATCACAATTGGAGAATTCAAAGACCCATAGATTTGCCTGTAATTCCTTAAAAATTACCCGTCCCACCGGACGCCATAGCCGGGTAAGTAAAGAACGGAAAGCTTCCCGATTGACTTTCTTCTCGGTGCCCAGTTTACCCACCAGGCAGCGTGAGCACTTGTCCGTCAAATCCGCTATCTCTCCCTCTGAAATCGAGATACCTTCCTTTTCTCCATCCGTTAACGTAATCTTCCCACACAATTCTTCAAGGGATACCGCCATAGAGACCCAAATAAGCCAAGCAGATTGGGATGAGAACACTGCACCTCGAGATTCACGTCTCGTGGACTACTTTTTCTTTTGCTGTTTTTCCTTCTCCTTGTACCACTTTGGTTGGTAGCATTCGTTACCCTAGTTACAAGTTGGTTAGTACTGCAAATTAGTCTAATAAAGTGATATGTGTTATTTAGCAAGTGCTTCTCACAATTTTTTTAATAGTATATGTTTCTCACATGTTTAAAAAATACATGTCACTTTATTAGACTGATTTGTAACCATTAATTACGTTTCTCAAACAAAAGAAAACGTTGATTTTATGTGAGAAACGTAAATTAATTAAAAAAAAAAAAGTCTTGATTAAATACTCCTTCCAATTTGAGGAATGCGAATAACCAAACAATTGTCAAAGGAATTAAATTCAAATGGATAATTAAGTGTCAAAATCAAGTTTCATGAAAGTTGTAGTTTGGACCTTTTCAATTCAATATTCAAGCTGGGCCTCAAAAGAAGAATAACATAAAAGGGAATATTCAAGGGTCCCTATGTTGAAATTGCCGAGATGCCCAAGACGCAAAGCAGGCGACTAGTATATGAGATCAGCGCACACGTCAAATTTTGTTGACATTTTTCTTGCAGGGAAGAGAGATATCAAAGACCAAAGTTTCTTTCCATATATCAATATTGATATAAATGTAAATAATTACAATCTGTCTGGCCAACTCAGCACTCCATAATGTACAATTATGCAGTACAAGCCAAATTGAAATTTTCTTTGCTTTGTTTACAATTCAATACAAAATTTCTAAATTAATTTTGTATTCTGCACATGGAGAAATTTTAGCCGGAACGAAATTTTTCCTTCAAATTTGATTATAAAAATTTTCTTAAAGTCAATTTATTAAATTGAGTTTGAAGAAAAAATTTGTCCGTCCCACAATTATGGCTTTCCAACATTTTGTTTTATTATTTTGTAATTATTTATGCACCAATTGAATTTAAACACGTAATTTTATTTGTCACCGCATTATATAAAGTGATAATGCTATTTGGCGCGAACCCAGTTGTAACTTTACAATAAATTAAAAAATTAAAAGTTGTAACTTTACAACAATTTGCAACCCAACAAAAGAAACAAACAAAAAAAAAAGGCCAAGATCAGTTTGTGGTCAAATTTAAGGCTGATATTAACATTAGACTAAAGCTGGGCTCTAGCCATAGTATACCAATTTGGTTCAACCATACATCAAGACAAAATTTTCCTTCCTATTGAGTTGAAAAAATTTCCTTCTTACTCAGTCCAAAATGCATGTAATTCTCACATGTAAGAGCTTAATAATAATAATAAAAAAAAATGCATGTAATAATCACATGCATGTAAGAAATTTTTCAATCAAGTTTAGAGTAAAACTTTCTCCATCTCATAACCTGAGTGGGTAAATGACTAATGATACTGAAGACATGCTTATTTCCACATGATCACTTAATCTGTTTACAATTTTTGATTTCCAATGCCACTTACCATCATCCTAAAGAAGTCTGAGAAAATAAGAATTTGTGATTTAACTAATATTATAATCACTTCTCCAAAATATTAAATAATCTCTCTAGGTAAGGAAGTACCAATAATAAAATACAGCTCTTCTAAGAAATTTAAAATTGTGCCTCTTAATTATAAAGAAAATAACAACGGGAAAAAAAAGAAGAGAAAGAAGGAAATATAGCATGTGCACTCTTAACTTACACCGTGTAGTGCATAGGCAGGAATAGAAATTAACCTTCATTTATATTTCATTATTAAAATAAAA
Source organism: Betula pendula (assembly GCA_900184695.1). Classification (NCBI taxonomy): domain Eukaryota; kingdom Viridiplantae; phylum Streptophyta; class Magnoliopsida; order Fagales; family Betulaceae; genus Betula; species Betula pendula. The sequence continues at coordinate 9,399 of FXXK01001386.1, forward strand.
ATAAAAACTAATTACACTGTGTAGTCAAGATTTATGAAGCTGTTTTGCACGAAGAGCAACTTATGTTTGTGGCCAAAAGAACCAAGTAACGGTGAATACGAATATCAAAGAAGCATGTTGAGAAGCGGTAATTTGTCACAAGCACGGGAAGCATCAAGTTGTCGATGTATCGACCTGCAATGTATGAGTGAAGGATCAAAGTGAAACTTTTATTTAATGGAGAAACAATTAGTAGAATCGCTAGCAAGATATGTTATGGGTACCAAATTTTTTACTAAAAGATGGGTACCAAACTGATGTGGAGCTCATTAATTGGAGAGGATCATAACAATTAATCAAGAGAAATTGTACATGTATTAATTAATGAGCTCTACTTTAGATTTTTTTCCAGCAAGTTTTCTAAACGGTATCAGAATGGCATCTAATGAAATCTGAAATGCTGACCAGAAAGCATCATAAAAGGGTGGGTCATTCAAAGGGAATGACTAATTAGACTTTAAAAAAACAAGGGAAGCAATAATGCATCAAAATTTGACATGAGCACGTAGGGGAAGCTAGTCTAAACAGGAGGATTATATATAATACCCTTATTTGAGTGAGTGAGATTCTAATATGAGAACTACAATTAGTTCATCAACAATTTTCTTTAGTATCAAACCAGAAGACAATTATTAGCATGATTTACTTTAGAATGACCTATCTAGCAGATGACATTTATAGTGCATGTCCTACCAGTTGATATGCCGAAGTAAACAGAGTTCGGCCAGCAGCTAGAAGCTTGAGATATTAGAGACATAGGTTTGCAACTTTTCCAAAGGGAAAAGATAGTCCATATCATTGTCAAATTACGTTTTCATTTTCTTTGTATAATCTCCTAAAAGGATCCATGCAGCCCCAACTTCAATTTAGTTGTGGATTAAAGGTTAGTTGAGTTGAGTAAAGATGTGTCTTTGCTGCACAAATTAAAAAACTGACTTGTTTTGATGTAACAATATAGGTCTACGTCCCTTACCACTTTGTGCAGACGATGCTGTGGGGAGTGCCGAAAGTTTGGTAGCTGCAATTCCATAAAGTCCAAAGAAATCAAGAAAAAAAGTGAGAGGCATTCATCCAAAGAAAAAAAGTGCGAGGGAGAAAACGGGAAAGTGGGGATGTAGTAAAAAGTGGAAGCAGAACTTTGTAAGCAAAAATAGATTCCATGAAAAAATGAAGATTTAACATTTGAGCCATACTTTTATTGCACGTAGAAGCAGGCACATAAGATTTAGAGGGCCAAGGAGCTGCAATGGAAGCCGACCCCTGAAGTCTTATCATATGTTGCATCTTAGGGCAGCCAGACTATAAAGAAAAGACGGATGAAACAAGGATAACTATACAGGATTCTCACCAAAGAATAAAGAAATGAATTTCTAGAAGCATTTTAAATGTAACAATTAGATTACTATCAACAGCTACATCTTGTAATGTCTTGCATGGTATATATAATTAGTTATATAATTAGTTATAGTAAGTAAATCATTTTTCTTATAAATAAAATTTACGAATAAATGTATCCCACAACTCATAGCATCTAACTCCATTCAAGTTTCAGCATGATTTAAACAACTATTTTTTTTTTCCTTTTTTTGCAGGGTAGCAAGGGGGACATACAGTTCCACACTCATATTTATTAACAAAAGTTTCTAATGTAGCAGAAGCTGATGGTAGCAAGGCCAGGGAAACTTTTCACTCCTTTGATTTTCAACGAGACTATTTCTTATCTAGACAATCAGAAAACCAATCTTATGAGCTAATCAAAGAGAGTAAAAGACTCACATCCTAGAAGATCAGGAGACACTAAAAGCAAATCTACACGAAGGAGTCAAATAAAGGCCTCTCCTACAAATCTTGAGATTCAAGCAAGATAATTACATGGAAGATCAAACTGAAACCTCCAAGATTATGATGTTTAAATAGCTAGAAAACAGCATTTTCAAAATAAAAGCATTACCTTGTGATCCCACTGGCATATCCCATTAGTAAATTCCACCAGCATGAACAATGAATCACAAAACAAGCACACTTATCAGAATCGTTTCTTTCTTCCAGGCTGAAATAGGAATGCATTTGCTTATTAAAGTGGTATAGAATACAACTGACCTTGAAGAGAGAAATCCTTGAGGTTTATATGACAGAGATTATAAACATTGTAGGAGACATTAGCTTTTTGTAACCTCATGCCAAGTGATGTAGCACAATTCAAGGCTTGCAAGTTGGTGAGGAAGTTCTGCTGTTGCAATTGAGACACATAACTCTCCATGGCTTTTCAGCAAGCGGTCTGGTTATTTATCACATTTCTACATTCTTTCACAACATTGGTCATGTTGGGAAAAACCAGTGGACAGACTAAACCAGGTAATATAACAAAATTAAAGATCAGCAAGTCAGAGATAGAATTTAGTATTCCTAATTGACTTTTTGAGATCATGACGAAAAAGCATATCTATAGGAGGTCTTTGTCAGAGTCTTGCCAAATTTTCAAGACATACATGTTCTTTCTTTTTGCTTTTTCTTTATTATTTTCATGCTAACCTTTATTTACATTGCAATTTGAAAGTCCTTGAAGAACACTATTTGCTGAAGAAGGATCAAGTTTATTGGCCAGCCACCGGAGAACAATATTCTTGCAATCATCAATCCTTGTTGAGTGCTCAGGTGAGACAGAGAACCCATCCTTATTTAACATACCATTAAGGGAAATTTTTCTAGCAGCATCTAGAATAGCATTTTGGCAAACTTGGTCACAACACTCATTGACGAGATCAATCCTTCCACAAGCAACCATAATTCTCATTAGCCCCTTGACTCTCTAGGATCTTCTCAACGTCTGAGAGGCAGTGTTTAGCATGAGTCTTGTTCAGAGCAAGGCTCCTGGAGTACTTGCTGGACTGCCCATTAATAATCACTACTGTTGCATTAAATTCAGGACAACATGCTACATTGGCTAAATATGGTGCAAAGGAAGCCTAACAATCAGTTGCTGTTATTCTCATCACATTTTCAGAAGCTGAAAAGTTTAATGTACAAAGTCCTGAAAGATAATCAGCAGCATCCAGTTAAGCATTTTGATGGAAGAGCTATGAAAGGATTTTCATTATGATGAAGAACTTCAAAAGCATCCAATGAGAAAAATCAACTAGTTCAACTTCACATAGAATAAGAAGGTACCTCTTAGTTATAAATGGGATCAAGAACTTTGGAGTTTAGTCGCCAGTTCCGCCCTTTTGTAGTTGTGTATTTGTGTTTTCACTATGTGGTCAAAAGACTACAATGGATCATATCATTGCTTCAGTTTCACAGATACAACATCCATTCAATTTATCACATTAATATTCAGGATTTCTTCCATTTTCTACAATGGGATTATGGATCTATACTAATAAAGATACATAATCAACATAATGGAGCTACTTAAATTGCATAGGATGTGTGATGCAACTTAGAAAATTTGGAAGGCAAGATATACAAGATTAACTAAGATCCAATTTAAGCACATGGGGAAGTCAAAGCTTCTTCATGTCACACAATAGTGTGGGGATAGGTCCATGAAACCACAGCAAAAAACATACTTTGAACTAAATTATACGATTTAGCAGTAGCCATAAAGGGAAGATAAACCAAACCTGATAATTTTGGCAGAGTGGTATTTGTGAATGGTGTCAATGCTGAAGGAGCTAACAGAGGAAGAAAGGGCTGAGAGTCTGCACTTGGAGAGATATCAGGAGCCAATGCAATGACCTTTGTTTCCTTAACAATAGACTCTTTTATATCAATTAAAGGAGCATAATGGGTCTCACACAGACCTGCATAGAGGTATATGTACAGCTTAGTGAGTAACCTATATACTGAGAAGAAACCTTGTATGGCAGGACATGGTGGAATAAGGTTTTTTCTGTGAGTGCACACTTAATCTAAGGGTAAAATTCACAATTACATTTTAATTATTTACACGATGAGA
>FXXK01001386.1:64308-83854 GCA_900184695.1 Betula pendula
CTCTGAAATCGGTAAGCACCAGAGTTTAATCATTGTGGGCGTGCTGTTGGTTGGTGGCCGAGCCTAGGTGCTTAGAGAATCTAGGGCCATTCACTAAACCAGAAAGGATTTGAGATGTAAATTCTGGGCCCCGTGATGTTGCGATATTAGAGCATAACAAGGCTCATAATGGCTGGTGATATATCATGTAGCCCAAGAGATCCAAGATAGGGTGGCTCGGCTGCCCTGTGTTATCATGTGATTTTTTCCAGCAGGTTATTTAAAAGGTACCAGAATGGCATCTAATGAAATCTGAAACACTGAACACAAAGCATCATAAAAGTGTCATTCAAAGGGAATGAGTTATTAGACTTCAAAATAACAAGGGAAGCAATAATGCATCAAAATTTTCCATGAGCACCTAGGGGAAGCTGGTCTAAACGGGAGCATCATTAGGCTTCAAAGAGATTCAAAAGAAAAAGATAATGCCCTTATTTAAGTGAGTGAGATTCTAATATGAGAACTCCAATTAGTTCATCAACAATTTTCTTTAGTATCATACTAGAAGACAATTATTAGCATGAATTTAGTTTAGAATGAATTATCTAGCAGATGGCATTTATAGTGCATGTCCTACCGGTTGATATGCGGAAGTGAATAGAGTTCAGCCAGAAGATAGAAGCCTAACATATTGGAGACATAGGTTTCCAACTTTCATATCATTGCCAAATTACATTTTCATTGGATTTGTATAATCTCCTAAAAGGATCCATGCAGCCCCGATTTCAATTTAGCGGGGGATTAAAGGTTAGTTGAGTTGAGTGAAGATGTGTCTTGCTGCACAAATTAAAAAACTGACTTGTTTTGATGCAGCAATATAGGTGTAAGTCCCTTACCCCAATTTGTGCAGATGTTGCTGTGGGGAGTGCCGAAAGTTTGGTAGCTGCAATTCCATATAGTCCAAAGAAATCAATAAAAAAAGTGAGGCATTCATCCAAAGAAAAAAAGTGGGAGGGAGAAAAAGGGAAACTGGGGGTGCAGTAAAAAGTGGAGGCAGAACTTTGTAAGCAAAAATAGATTCCATTGAAAAATAAAGATTTAACAATTGAGCCATACTTTTATTGCAGGTAGAAGCAGGTACATAAGATTTAGAGGGCCAAGGAGCTGCAATCGAAGCTGACCCCTGAAGTTTTATCATATGTTGCATTTAATGCAGCCAAACTATAAAGAAAAGACGGATGAAACAAAGTTAACTATACAGAATTCTCACTAAAGAATAAAGAAAGGAATTTCTAGAAGCATTTTACATGTAACAATTAGATTGCTATCAACAGCTACATTTTGTAGTGTCTTGCATGGTATAATTAGTAATAGTAAGTAAATCATTTTTCTTATAAATAAAATTTAGGAATAAGTGTATGCCACAACTCATAGTATCTAACTTCATTCAAGTTTCAGCATGATTTAAACAACTATTTTTTTTTTCCCTTTTTTGCAGGGCAGCAAGGGGGACATACAGTTCCATGCTCATATTTATTAACAAAAGTTTCTAATGTAGCAGAAGCTGAAGGTAGCAAGGCCAAGAAACTTTTCGCTCCTTTGATTTTCAAAGAGTATTTCTTATGTAGACTATCATAAAACCAACCCTATAAGTTAATCAAAGCGAGTAAAAGACTCACATCCTAGAAGATCAGGAGACACTAAAAGCAAACCTACACAAAGGAGTCAAATAAAGGCCTCTCCTACAAATCTTGAGATTCAAGTAAGATAATTACATGGAAGATTATTATGTTTAAATAGCTAGAAAACAGCATTTTCAAAATAAAAGAATTACGTTGTCATCCCACTGGCATATCCCATTAGTAAATTCCACCAGCATGAACAATGAATCACAAAACAAGCACACTTATCAAAATCGTTTCTTTCTACCAGGCTAAAATAGGAATGCATTTGCTAATTAGAGTGGCATAGAATACAACTGACCTTGAAAAGAGAAATCCTTGAGGTTTATATGACAGAGATTATAAACATTGTAGGAGACATTAGCTTTCTGTAACCTCATGCCAAGTGATGCAGCACAATTCAAGGCTTGCAAGTTGGTGAGTAAGCTCTGCTGTTGCAATTGAGACACATAACTCTCCATGGCTTCGCAGCAAGCTGTCTGGTTATTTATCACATTTCTACATTCTTTCACGTTGGTCATGTTGGGAAAAAACCAATGGACAGACTGAACCAAGTAATATAACAAAATTGAAGATCAGCAAGTCAGAGGTAGAATTTAGTATTCCCAATTGACTTTTTGAGATCATGACGAAAAAGCATATCTATGGGAGGTCTTTGTCAGAGTCTTGCCAAATTTTCAAGACATACATGTTCTTTCTTTTTACTTTTTCTTTATTATTTTCATGCTAACCATTATTTACATTGCAATTTGAAAGTCCTCTAAGAACACTATTTGCTGAAGAAGGATCGAGTTTACTGGCCAGCCACCGGAGGACAATAGTCTTGCAATCATCAATCCTTGTTGAGTGCTCAGGTGAGACAAGGAACCCATCCTTATTTAACATACCATTTAGGAAAAATTTTCTAGCAGCATCTAGAATAGCATTTTGGCAAACTTGGTCACAACACTCATTGACAGGATCAATCCTTCCACAAGCAACCATAATTCTTGAAAAGTCCACAGTGCAATCAAATTCATCAACATCCGTAACAGGGCAAGAGAATTCTGTGAGGTTCTCTGGGTGAAGCAAACAGATGTTTTGGAGATTCTCATTAGCCCCTTGACTCTCTAGGATCTTCTCAACATCTGAGAGGCAGTGCTTAGCATGATTCTTGTTCAGAGCAAGGCTCCTGGAGTACTTGCTGGACTCCCCAATTAAATATGGTGCAAAGGAAGCCCAGTAGTCACTTGCTGTTATTCTCATCACATTTTCAGAAGCTGAAAGGTTTAATGTACAGAGTCCTGGAAGATAATCAGCAGCATCCAGTTAAGCATTTTTATGAAAGAGCTATGAAAGGATTTTCACTATGATGAAGAAGTTCGAAAGCATCCAATGAGAAAAATGAACTAGTTCAACTTCACATAGAATAAGAAGGTACCACTTAGTTATAAATGGGACCAAGAACTTTGGAGTTCAGTCACCAATTCCACCTTTTGTAGTTGTGTATTTGTGTTTTCACAATGTGGTCAAAAAGACTACAATGGATCATATCATTGCTTCAGTTTCACAGATACAACATCCATTCAATTTTTCTCTTAATATTCAGGATTGCTTCCATTTTCTACAATGGGATTATGGATCTATACTCATAAAGATACATAATCGACATAATGGAGCTACTTAAATTGCATAGGATGTTTGATGCAACTTAGAAAATTTGGAAGGCAAGATAGACAAGATTAACTAAGGTCTAATTTAAGCACATGGGGAAGTCAAAGCTTCTTCATGTCACACAATAGTGTGGGGATATGTCCATGAAACCACAGCAAAAAAAAAAAATACTTTGAACTAAATTATAAGATTTAGCGGTAGCCATAAAGGGAAGATAAACCAAACCTAATAATTTCAGTAGAGTGGTATTTGTGAATGGTGTCAATGGTGAAGGAGCTAACAAAGGAAGAAAGGGATGACAGTCGGCTCTAGGAGAGATATCAAGAGCCAATGCAATGACCTTTGTTTCCTTAAGAATAGACTCTTTTATATCAATTAAGGGGGCAGAATGGGTCTTACACAGACCTGCATAGAGGTATATGTACAGCTCAGTGAGTAACCTGCATACTGAGAAGAAACCTTGTATGGTAGGACATAGTGGAATAAGGTTTCTTTTGTGAGTGCACATTTAATGTAAGGGTAAAATTCATAATTATATTTTAATTATTTACACGATGTGACATTTCTTTTTAAATATTATCAATGTATAGCATATCTCATTTAGCTGCTTTTTCATTGTATTACACATTTTTTTTCCAGGCAGTCTCTCAGTTTGCTTATTATACAAACGGAAATATAATTGTTTGGGTCCATATAAAGCCACCATAAACGCCCAAATTTGAAATGTAGCATGTAAGTTCACATATGCTCATGATCCATTTGTATAGAATGTTATGTGGTTCTGCCTTTCAATATAGCTGCAAAAAAGAATCTATACGTATCAAAATGCTTTTTTTTTTTGTATAAGTAAACGTATCAAAATGCTAATTCATTTGGTTTCCTGATTTCCCCTTATATCTGCTCATGTACCCAACAACATATAAAGGGAAACTTCACAGAAGCCCCCTGAACTCCACGCGATTTGAAGAACATCCCTCAATCTTTGACTTCTCTCAGTTTCACCCCTCAAACTTTCAATTTCTATCAAAGACCCCCTTCCGTCTGTTTTCAACGTTAATTTTTTTGAAATATCCAAAATACCCCTATATTTCAAGCAAAAAAATTATAAAAAAAAATCTAACCCTAAAATGAGGGGTATTTTGAGAATTTTAAAAAAAAATTCACGGTGAAAACAGACGGAAAGGGGCTTCTGATAGAAATTGGAAGTTCGAGGGGTGAAACTTAGAGAAGTCAAAGATTGAGGGGGGTTCTTCAATCGTGTGGAAGTTCAGGGGACTTCTGTGAAGTTTCCCCCATTATAAAACCTACAAATCTTTTCTTTTAGCTCACTTATTAGTTCAATGACAAGAGGATTAGAAAATGAGCGCTGCTGCCAATATCAATGAGGCTATATGTCATTCATCAATGAGGTTAATATCTTTTACTGATATTAAAAGATATATCTGTAAACAAACAAATGATAGGCAGCTCATCAATGCTGCATTAATGCAGAAAAGGTTTTCAGTTGAGTACTCAAAAATCTCCTAATGTAGAAGAAATGATTACTTTCAAGCATCATCCACATTGATGACATACTATGCATCTAAAAAAAACATTGATGATATACTTCTAGACATAAGATCATGTATAAGAGCTTTATGTTGTTCGATGGAATGACACTTAACACTTACCCTAACCATAGTCTCCCACATTATTTTTTAACTTCTAGAAAGATGCAAAACAAACTCTTATTCATCAAAAAAAAATAATAATAATAATAATACAAAATCTTTTTACTTGGTTCTCTTAAAATTGAGAGTAGCATCTTGGTTCTTGTCTATTCTTAAACCCTTGTTCGTTCCATTCTACAGTTGGTTCCACATATGAAATCAAAAATTACATATCACAAACCTGACAGAGTAAGGCGAAGATGAAAAAGAAGAAGAGAATTACTGTCTAATCGGTGAGTTAGATACCTGAAGAATAATTGGTGCATTAGGCTACGGATCCATTCCATACGATCGATAGAGCAATTCCTGATTCGAAAAGTCTGGGACGTGGGCAATCTTTTGCCAATCATCTCCTGTTTCTTGTTCACATCTTTCCTCCAAGCAAGGACACTCCGCAATTGTCAAACGACGTAAAGTGGTGAGGCGGCGCATTCCTTCAGGTAGTGATATTAAATTGGGACAATTGAGGATCTGAAGTGTTTGAAGTGAAGTGAGGTCGGCTATCCACTCTGGTAAAGACACCAAATTAGGGCAGTTCTTAATGTCAAGCCATTGCAAAGTGGTAGCATGTCTAAGCTCCCCTGGGAGAGACGCCAAGCTTGTAACATTTGCTATAGATAGATGACGAAGTGTTGTAGGTCCAAGGCATTGTGCGCCCTCTTCATCCTCATTGCTGATAAGTTCCCTGCAATTAGATATCTGCAGATCTTTAAGAGCGATGAGATGTTGAAAGAGTGGAGACATGGATATTTGCAGTTTACGACACTTCCTAATCTTCAGAGTCTCAAGAGAAGTGAGGTTTTGCAGCCACTCCTCTGGAGGAAATTCAAGTTTCTTTAACCCCTCAAGATTAAGGAACTTCAACTTGGAGATATCGGAAAAGGGAGAGGAAGAGGAGGGTGTTGTTCGGCTCCCTGGTGCTACGTCTGGCATTATGGACATCATAGGGCAATTTTTTATTCTTAAAACAGAAAGGCATGGAAATGATGGGAATAATGGAAGATGATGATGTTCTACCGTTACTGTTTCACTCATCCTCCACCATCCCCTCAACTTAGGCAAATTTAGAAGTCTGAGACGTTCGAGGGATGAAGATGACACGTCACTGCCATCATCGCTCATGTACTCTAGAGCACTTAAGTTCGCAAGAACAAGATGCTTGAGAGAAGGGAATCGGTCCAGTGATGGGATATGTTGGCACCATTTACAATCGCTTAAGTCAAAACTAACCAAATTCGAGAGTGAGGACACCCAGCTAGATAACCCCACACCGGTGTACCCATATATACATAAATCTTTCAAATTCAGGTGTGGCTGAAGGTTTTCCAACACCTCTATGTCATTTGCAATTGCCTTATCACTATCATCACCACCTTCTGAGTCCCACTGTAATCTCAGTAGTCGAAGGTATTGTTTCCTCTCCAAGTTTGCAGCCTTGGCTTCTAATGGAGAAGATCTCAAGTGCTCTAAACCCTTGATGTATAATTCTCCTCTCAACTCTTCTAAACTATCCAGATCGCCTAGCCCACCCTTTCGCTTTGGAACAGAACTTTCCTTCTTCCCTAAAGTGTACAGCGTCAGTGTCTGGAGAGCGGTCAACACTCCTAGTCCATGCGGCATATGAGTCAAGCTGTCACACTCATGAAGCCAAAGATGCCTAAGGCTGATCAAGTTTCTAGTGTCTTCTGGCAATTCTTTAAGCCCACTACACCAGCCAAGTCTTAGTGTTTGCAAATTCTGCAACTTAGTTATAGAAGCGGGGAGTAGTTTGATATCCTTATTTGAAGAAAGATCAAGAAATCTTAGATGATTTAAGTTGCCAATGGAATTTGGCACTTCTTGAATATTCGAGTAACTCAAATTCAAGGCACGCAAGCATTTAAAACTTGAAATAAGTGTATCATAGACCGGCTTATTCCCCACAAGTATTGGCCCTTCCAAACAATAGAAAGAACTTGGAATTCGCAGAAAAAGTGTTCTCATTCTGTCTGCCTGGAGCAACGGAGATGGAATATCCCTTAATGAATTTAAAGAATCAAATGCCACATGGCGAGTTCTTCCAACTACTTTTACTGCATCTGGATTTGAATTTCTGCACTCCTCCCCTGCTACTGACAATGCAAGATCATGAATAAGGTCATGCATTTTGCATGTGTAAATATCACCCGTATAATCTCTTTCTATGTCTTGGAAAAAGGACCTCCAAAGCAAATCCATAAAATACTCGTGACCAATATCTTCAAGATGTCTGTTTCCATCTAATGAATGAATAAAGCCTTGAGCTATCCATAGCTGAACCAACACGTCCACTTCAATTTCAGAATCTTTTGGAAACAATGAACAAAAGGCAAAACATTGCTTCAACTGTGGCGAGAGATGATCATAACTCAACTTGAGTATTGGGAAAATACCATTCTTTTGTTGAGTTATTTTGTAAAATTCACTGTTTTTGAAGCGCAACCAATCATCCTCTGAATTTTTGAAGTATAATAGACTCCCTATGCTCCTTATAGCAAGAGGAACTCGTACACACTTTTGTACAATCTCCCTTCCAATTTCTACTAGCTTTGGATTCTTCGGCTCTTCCCCATCTTTAAATGCCATTCTCTTAAATAAATCCCAAGAATTACTTTCAGATAGACCTCCCAAAAGATACGGTGACACTGTGCCTGTAATCTCTGCAACTCTTTTGCTACGTGTAGTAATCAAAACTTTGCTTCCCTTCAGGCCACCCGATAACAGTCTTTCAAAGTTCAACCATGTACCACGATTCTCACTCCATACATCATCTAAGACAAGTAAATATCGCTTCCCATCAATTTCTGCTCGAAGCTGACTTTGCAACGGATCTATCTCAAGGCTTCCAGGTTTCTTCTGAGTTGCAGATGCTATGAGCTTTGCAACAATATCTTTCACGTCAAAAGGATCAGAGACGCATGCCCACAGCCTCAGCTCAAAATGACTTTGGACCTCCTCGTCGTTGTACACGTATTGAGCAAGCGTAGTCTTACCTTGTCCACCAATCCCAACAATGGGAACGATGGAAACGTCCTCTTTCCCATCAGAATCCAATAACAATTTTTTGACAGCCTTTTTTGCATCCTCTCTTCCAATGACATCTTCCTGACGTACAAAAGAGTGTGTATCTTCTCTCCTCCTATGCTCAAACTGTGTCGCTGTAGGGCGCTCAGTGAAGCCAAATTTGCTCCTATCAGCTGCGATATCATCCAGTGTCTTCCTAACTTTATTGACCCTTTGACCCATCTTATAGCCATATGCAAGCTGATTCGATTTGGAAAAGAAGATGCGTACCTGTAAATTGTAAATACCCCAAAATATTTAGTATATTGGTCCATTACGAAAAGTTAAAACATGTTTTGGGTTATGTGTAATCAAGGAAAATATGAAGGTCATGTTTATAATTGTTGTAAGTTTTAAGTCAGATTTTTTATTCTTTTTCTTTTTGTTCATTCATTTACAGTACCTGTTTTGCCTTCTTATCCCGTGGCATCACTTGTCGCCGTAGAAGTTCAGTGGAGAAGTCATCCAGCAAGTCGTCGGCTTCGAACATGGCATCCTTCAGCTTCCGAAGCCAATCTTTGACCGCATGGTTGTTGGCCTGCTGCTCCTCCGCATCCAAAAGCACAGCTTGGATAGTGGAAACCGTGTTCCCAAGCTTTTGAAGCTCATCTTTGAAATCCCTGAGCAGTCCAATCTCTTGCAAAGCAAGCACGCCCAAACTCTTAATGATACTCGCAGCAATGTCGGTGAGAACTGCCTCCGCCATTATCCCAGTGCTGAGTGAGGTAATGCTAAAATCCGATGTTCAAGCAGTGAGATGTGTTTGGTGTATTATTGATACGTTTGGCGATGTGCTTTCTCTGATATTTTGACAACCTTTCAATAATTCAAGGGACAGGTTAAGCCCAAAAAGATAGAGTAAAAGAGACCTCATTATTATTGATCTGAAAAAAAGATATTCAAAGTAAAGTAAAAGGGGAAGGTTAAAGTATTGAATGAAAGCACAGCTTTTCCATCTGATTTGATGCGGCCATGTGCGTTTGTCTCATATTTTAGTTATTAATTACTAACTTTTTTAAGTGCGTAGAAAAAAAAAATACTAACTTTTTAAGGTTAAAGTGAGGATAACTTTCCAGTGCCGCACTTACCATAATACTAAAGAAGTATGAGAAAATGAGAATTTGTGACTTAACTAAAATCATATTCACTTCTTCAAGATATTAATTAATTTTTCTAGGTAAGGAAGTACCAATAATATATAGATTAGAGTTCTTCTAAGAAATTTAAAGCTTTGCCTCTCAATTATAAAGAAAATAACAAAGGGGACGAAACAAGAGAAAGAAGAAAATATAGCATGTACACTCTTAACTTGCATCAGGTAGTGTATAGGCAGGGATAGAAATTTATCGTCTTCATTTATATTTCATTAAAAAAAAAAAACTAATTTCATGTGATTGCATTTAGCATACCGCCCCCCATTTCAATCTCTCTGTATGTATACCGGTAGTCAAGATTTATGAAGCGTTTTGCATAAAGAGCAGCTTCTGTTCGTGGCCAAAAGAACCTATTAACAATGAATAAGAATGGCCAAAAGGTCCCGAAAGGTCATTCAATCGCGCCCGAGACCAAGAAGGAAAGCGCGAACGTAAGCTGTGAAAAACTAGCACATTAATGACGAGAATCAGAGGAGGAAAGACTTGACTGCCAAGCTAGGATTTTATTAGCTGAAGAATTCATTTAACTTTATTATGTTCTTAAAATAGGAGTTTAATTTGATTTGCAACTTTCTTTTCCTTAGTAGGAATAGTTTTCCTTTCACGGCAAGTTTTCGTTTAGTATTTATACCGAAGGTTGAGATGTGTTGAGAAATAGCTTGGATAGTGAAACCGTGTTCTCGAGCTTTTTAAGCTCATCTTTGAAGCACCAGTTCAAACTCTTGCAGGGCAAAAGAGCTCAAACTTTTAGGATATGTTTAATATATAAAATATTTATTTTAAATAATAATTTTTATTAATAATAGAAAGAGTAAAATTGATTAGTCTTAAAATAGTCATGAGAAAATAATTATTCATTCAATTGAAAAAATATTTATTTCTCTTAAATTAAAAAAAAATTAAAAAAAAATAATTATTCTTTCAATTAAATAAATAATTATTTTTTATGATCATAAAAATAACTATTAAAAACTAATATATCTCACTCTTTTAATTATTAATACAAATTATTTTAAAATATAATTATTCTGCATATTAAACATTGTGGATTTCCGATCCGTTTGAAATGTATTATTGAGGGATAGGTTTGGCGATGTGCATTTCCGCTCATATTTTGAGGAACCTTCAATAAGTCGAAGGCGTACAGGTTAAGCGCAAAAAGAAAAAGTGAAAAGGAAGGCTAATAAAGTTTTAAGGTATGGATGACAGCATAGCTTTTCCATCTGATTTGATTGCGCCCATCTGCGGCTGTCTCACATTCCATTTGGAAGTGGGAGGAAGGCTCGGGCGTAGATGGTAGGGAAGGAAGGCGAAAAGAAAATAGGGATCCCCTCCGGTTGAGTTCAACCGGAGGGGAGCGGTATATGAAAATTTGAGGGCATACTTGTAATTTACAAAAAATTTTGAAATTCAAGTATGCCTCCAAATTTTCAATAACCGACTTTTTGTGGGAAATTACAAGTATGCCCTCAACATTTCAATACCGGGCTCCCCTCCAGTTGTGTTCAACTGGAGAGGATCGGATCCAGGGGAAAGAGACTTGCAAAAGGAGGGGGCAATAATTGCGGGTCTCGACTCTTCGAGTAGATGAAGTTCACATTTGAAGATATTCCAGAACGATAATATTAATATTAAACATCTGAATGTTTTGGCCATTCTTTTCTTTCTTTCCATATTTTCGTTTGAGACATGCTACTTTTTTTTTTTTTTTTTATTCTATTCAAGAGGGGGGAAAGGGGTTTGAGACATGCTACATTAACACTTCTTTATCATTTTTTTTTTTTAAAAAAATTAATCTTATTTTAATTTTCTTTTCTTTTTATTGTTTTTTTAAAAAAAATATATGTGATATTATACAAAAATAAAAATACTAAAAAAATGCTTAATAGTATGTGCTCCTTACGCCAAAGGAAAAGCTACTTTTTGAGGGTCATATTACCCGTGAATACATAGCCATGTAAAGCACACTGCATACATAGCCTCAGCTTTTTGTTGATCGGATTCAGGAGTCTATTTTTTCTGATATTTAGATCTTGTTGTCTTCTTTTTTATAATGGAAAGTTTTTAAGGTTTTTGTTGATGTGCGAATGTTTGTGTGCATCTGGTAGTTTGATGGGTCATTTCAAACCTTGTGTTTGGTAGCATTTCTAAATATTTATTTTTTCTTGTCTTCTATTCGTTTAAGGAGTGATAAAGATCCTCTTTTGTAACTTTTCTGTTTTTTCCCCCTTCCCTGAAGCTGAATAGAAAAGAAAAAAAAAAAAAAAAAAATCAACTGCATACACTAGCCTGTAAAGCTTCAACACCAGTCTCTCTCTCTGAGATGTATCATGAACTTTTTTTTTTTTATTCAAAGGAGGCAGAACCGGGAAAGGGAGAGAGTATATGAACTTGAAGGTATAATAATTTCTTCCTTCCCACTTTTTTTGCCGCCAAGAAATACTAAGTTAACAATGAGAATTTCCATGTACTTGTAAAGAGCATTCACATCCAAATAATGCTAGAGTTTCCGCGTTTATCGAAAATTATTTTTAAATTTAAATCAATTTTTGGAACACTACTAAAAAAAAAAAAAAAAAACCTTTAGTATTACTCTTCACAACTATCCTAGCAAAGTTTATTTTGACTAATCCAAATTAAATTTGAGTGAAATGTAGCTATATCTAACAAGTTATTCCATTAAACATGTTTTTTTAAAAAAAAAAAAAAAAAAAAACCTTCCATGACTCATGATAAGATATGCATACGGATTTTAAAATGTTGTGCTTAAACAAAATAAAAAATATTTTTGATATAGAATAGTTGAAAGGTGGGGGATATATGGCAGTCATTTCCCATCATCTTTTAATGTTAAATAACTACTAGCCATAAAAAGTTTAAGCAAAAGAATTGATAAATTTAATTTATTTAATCAAACAAACTTTAACATTGTTCTCACAATGGTGGACTCAATATCCATTTAATAGGTTCACATGTGGGCAGTGGGCTCAAGTATCTCACTTTTATAGGTTAGAACTCAAACACATGAAATAATTTAAATTAAATAAGCAGGAAAATGATAGACGTCAATGTTCGAATTTAAGACCTTCGACCGTCTATATAGCCATATTTAAATCACCATCATATAAAGTTGATAGTAGTAATGTTACAACATACCACGATCCCATTTTCACACCTTTTTTAGGTAACTTTTAAATTACCATTGCATTTCTCTAAGTAATAATGTTATTAGGTCCCCATCATTAGATTTTCCATTAAATAATGTCGGGAAGTTTGTAATATCTTAAAAAAAAAAAAAATACGTAAACTTTTTTTTTTTTTGTAAGAAAAAAATCTCATAAGATTTATTCAAAGGAGAGAACCGGGAAAGGGAGAGAGTATGAATGAACTTGAAGGTATATAAATTCTCCTTTTCCCCACTTTTTTTCCCGCCAAGAATACTAAGTTACCAATGAGATTTCCATGTACTTGTAAAGAGCATTCACATCCAAATAATGCTAGAGTTTCTGCGTTTATCGAAAATTAATTTTATTAAATTTAAATCAATTTTTGAGACCGATAAAAAAAAAAAAAAACCTTTAGTATTACTCTTCACACCTATCCTAGCAAAGTTTATTTTGACTAAATCAAATTAAATTTGAGTGAAATGTAGCTATAATCTAACAAGTTATTCCATTAAACATGTTTTTTTAAAAAAAAAAAAAAAAAAAAACTTCCATGACTCATGAATAAGATATGCATACGATTTTAAAATGTATGTGCTTTAAAAAATAAAAAATATTTTAATAGAATAGTGAAAGTGGGGATAATGGCAGTCATTTCCATCATCTTTTATGTTAAATAACTACTAGTCCATAAAATTTAAGCAAATAAATTGATAAATTTAATTATTTAATCAATACTTTAACATTGTTCTCACATGTGGACTCAATATCCATTTTAATAGGTTCACATGTGGGCAGTGGGCTCAATATCCATTTTAATTAGTTAGACTCAAACACATGAAATATTTAAATTAAATAAGAGGAAAATGATAGAGTCAGATGTCGAATTTAAGACCTTCGACTCTAATACCGATATTAAATCACCATCATATAAATTGATAGAGTAATGTTACAACATCCCACAATCCCATTTTCACACCTTTTTTAGGTAACTTTTAAATTACCATTGCATTTCTCTAAAGTAATAATGTTATTAGGTCCCCATCAATTAGAATTTTCCATTAAATAATGTCGAAATTTTTAAATATCTTAACTCTTTTTTTTTTTTAAGAAAAAAAATCTCAAAAGATTTAGGCATGAGTATTTTTACAAATTCCGTTAAATTTTTACCAATGCCTTAATCTTTACAATTTTTTATATTTTTTTTTTTAAAAAAAAATAATGAGTATTTTGAAAATTTTGACACTCATTCGTTAGATTTAACGAAAAATCCTAACAAACGAATTTAAACATTAGAAGTTCAATAACATAAAGTGAGAGTTTTTAAACATTAGAGAGAGCATTTCAAAACGGCCGAAATTTCGGACGAATTTTCTTAAGGTTTCCAACTTTCCATTTTTTCTTCAAGGCACTCTGTGAGCCAGAAATTTCCTTAACTTTGAAAAAACCGAAGCTTTTGATTAGATGGTGGGTTAGGAGGAAGATTAATGAACCATCGAGGGAGTGAACCGTCGAGGAAGCCGAAGAATTGCATGTCACAGAGGTAGGGATTGATTTGGGCTTTCCCAAGAAGGTAATTTCTTGATCTTTATAGACTTGATGAATTATAGACTTGATGAATTAGATTTTTTTGTTATGTTGTTTGGGTCAGCTAATGCACCAATGATCTTTATAGACTTGATGAATTAGGTATTTCGCAACTCCTTGGATTGGTTTGTAATCGTGTTCATTGACAACATCCTGGTTTACTCAACCAATCATCAAGAACACGAGGACCAATTAGGATTAGGATCAATTTTTGGGTAAAATGTACCCTTGATCCCTTCATGAGTACATCTTCAATAAACTCAAAAAAAAATTGGCAAGAATGTAGCTTCGACAATCCCTTCAATTAGGATAATTAGGATCAGTTTTTGTCTTTAAAATTAAAAAGAGATTCAATTTAATTCTTGAATAATTTAAAATGAAACAGTACGATCTTTTCACCCATAACTATAAGCTATCAATTAAATTGCACAAAAAATTAAGGAAACGTTGATATAATATGGTTATAGGCTGATCCATAAACCATGCCCATGATTTGAAAACTTCAAAGACTTACCAAGATCGAAATTCATAAAGACGTACATATAAAATATCATTCCAGAGAAAGAAAAAGGGAAATCAGGTCACCAATCCCCAATCTTTTTTTTTTGTCAATTTGACTTTAGGACCTCAGTTTTTATTTTTCGTCAAATAGGTAACATAAATAGGTATGAAAATGCTATTATGCCCTTTTTAATAAAAAATTAAAAAAAATCCATAGCCAAACTTAGGAGGTGACCACAAGCCACCCAACCCTGTGTTGGGTACGTTTTATTTTTTATTAGAGGGGCATAATAGTATTTTTATACATATTTTTATTGCTTATTTGACGGAAAACTTAACAGATGTCTCGAATTTAGAATGTGCCAGCTAAACTCATGTCTTAAATTTAATAAGTTAAAAATTGAGGTCTTATAGTCAAAATGACAAATATCATAGGAGATTGGTTATGATCTATTTCAAAATAAATAAATAACACCGAAAATGTCAAATGTCAATTTCATGCATTCTCATATGGACATGTTGACAGTGAAAGAAGAATTTTAATGGATTGAATTCCATTGTTTTCATTTAGTCCAAGTAGAGATCAGACCTTGTTTGAGAGTGGACTTAACTTAAATCTAGAACCTAAATTTTAAAAGTTCATGCAGTTATGCATGTTTTGGGCGTTTGGAGTTTGTACCAAGTGAAAAACAAGGTAAAACTTTGAATTTTTTCACATAACCGAATCTTCAATTTTTACTGAAAACAAAAATAAAAACAACAATAACACTTGTTATCTAATAGAAAAGGATCCCAGAGACAGAAAGTTTAGTTTACTTTGTGGGAGCCTACAAGATAATTTTAGTTAATTAAACGCTGTTCATCAGGCTCTCCGACTGTATTCATGAGGCTGCACTAATCAAGATTAGGTTCCAAAACTTGTTTGAGTTCTTCAAAGGGGTTCCTCCTTCTTGCCCTCCCACTTGTTCAACCTTTTGGTAGCTTCTGCCACCTGCAATTTAACATACTTAAAATTTCTTTTGATATAAACAAGAATGGCCACTCACTAATGTATAGCATTCCGCCACCATTAATCCTTTCAGTAGCAGTATCCTTTTTTATAGTCACAGATAGGGATGGCGATTGGCATTGCTTATAATTGTAAAATCTTTTTCTCATATATGTGTACACCAATCAAATCACCATCACATATCATATTTTAAAGTTTCGGTATAAGTTTGTACCCTTACTCCCTTAGTCAAAATAAGCCCTTACGTTGGACAGAAAAAAAAAATATATAAAATAACTAAATTACCCTTAACGTGAGAAATGAGGGGGATGTAATATATACATATTTTAAAGGGTGGTTGTTTGTGGGAGAAAGGTGTTATTTTTAGCTAAGAACTTTGATTAATTAAGTGAATATATATTTAATTTAAAACGTAAGTCCTAAAAAACTGAGACATTTAAATTAGAATTAGAGGACATGATAGACTGACCTTGCAGCTGCGTTGAACCCAACCGAGATCATGAAAACCCATCCAGATATTGTTGTGCTGCAATTAGCAACCCATTAAAAAGCAACGTTTTGTTTATATCATGGACTCGCATACTTCAAAGTTCAAACACGCAATACATAAGTATATATGAAAGAACCAATATATTAACCTACTTTTCTCAAACAACGACATTCCAACAAAAAAGAAAGAAAGAAAAATCCTTGTCCAATTTCTTTGGCTAGAATTTGAAGCTGTGGCAGCAATATCAATTGAATTAATTATACATTCTTTTTCTTCATGTTTCACTTTCTTTGTATTACTGGTTCACTTCCTTATTGAAATGGTTCCTTTCTATATAAAATCTTATTTGCGATGATTATTAATTAAGTACCATTAAATCGTTATAAGCTCAGGTGAAAATCTCATGACTTAAACATGTCGATTGCTTTAGAAAATGCTACCTAATAGTTTGGAGAATTTGGAGGAAATTTTTGGACGAACATTTTTATATAAACAACCCAAAAACTACCACGTATGCCGTCTAAACAAATTGTTGATCTCATTTTTATCAGTTGTCTCATCTCTTTGTCCATCGCCACCTTTCTCTCAGCACCTTCATCACCTCTCCACCACCATTGAGTTCCTATCCCGCCACTTCTCCCATTGTCGTCCCATCCCACAAGGTAGCCAAACCATTCCTTTGGCAACTTGAGGTGGTTTGGCAACTCCCGAAGGCCAGTTAGGAGTGGCCAAACCACCCTCTACACCATGGGACAACGATGGAAGAAGTGATAAGATCGGAACTCAACCATAGGGGGGAGGTGGCAAAGGAGCTTAGGAGAGGGCGGCTATGAGGCAACTTGTAAAAAGCATATGCAATTTTTTTTTTAGATGATGTGACGATTTTTGGCTATTTATTTTGAATCAACAGTCCATATTAAAGATATTGCACGGTCTTATCCGATTTGTGGAGGTTTAGCTTTCAAATGGTTAATTTATATGGTAAGTAAGCCCAATTAAAGCAATTGAGGGGGAGATATTTGTTTTGTGTGGCCAGCTCGATCTCCTCATTACTAATGATGATAAGAGAGAAAGAAACAAAAAAAGAAAGCAACTTGTCTTACCAAATGGATAGAGAATCAAGAGCCAACTCAGGGTTTTCTAGCAAACCAGCCAGCAGAACAAGAATCTGAAAGAACCATGTTTCAAGGCACAGTATCACAGCAGACGCCACAGATAACTTGAAGAACGCTGGCAACCTCGAGAAAGCATGGAAAGAGAACCCTCTCCACGTGTACTTACACCTCTCACTTTTCACTATATACACAAACTGGGCCACCACTATAATCCACCATGAAAAGCTCAGCACCAACGATGCACCCAACAAGCCAAGCCTGATCTTATAAACTGCCAACCATGTTAGCAAAAGGTGTATAACTAGCATGGCTGCTGAAATATATGCACTGGGGGTCACTATGCTTTGAGCCTGCAGAAATTTTTGGATTGGGAAGTTTACTGCATATGCGAAGATTTGTGGGATTAGGCTGTAGACAAAAGCTGCAGCGGTAGAGGCGATTTCTGGTGACTGGCCGAGAATTTTTTTTTTTGGATGAATGAGTAGATTATCATATATCAAATGAGCCAACAAACAAGGGCAACAAAACAAGCCCAAAAACCCTGCCAAAGTGCAGAAACCAAAGCAAAAACAGCAAAGGAACTACACAAACCAGCAACCCATCTGCAGAAACAGAGAGGGAGCTACAACCAAACAGCAAGGTTAAACTAAAACACCCTTAGGAAGACACCATTTCCGGCAAAGATCAAGATTTCCAAGGGTCTTTTTAAACTTTCCCTTCCCCCAAATTCGAGACCTGACATCAACAAGAATGTGCTGCACAATTTTTTCTTCAGACCAAGGGGAACCACCAGTCTAATTTCATTCCGGGTCCGCCAAAGATGATAAATGGGAGCATCAAAAACAAGCCTAAAAAGAGAAGCAACAAAGTCTTTTTACTCCAATGATTGAGACCCCAAACCAGACATCTCCCAACTAGTAGGGAGGTCAAAACTAGGCATTTCTCCGTTAAACTCCTCCAAATCCGCTTCCTAAACCCACAAAGAAAAAGAGATGAAAATGATCCTCCAAACCATATCTAAAAAGAAGTACTTTGTATTCACCTGGAAACCCCAATGCAGCATACGATCACCAATGCTAAAGGCATTTCTGAAAGCCAACCAAGAGAGGAAGGAATGCTTGAGAATGGCAAGAGGAAACCACACTAGAGAGTACCAATCAACTACACTCTGCTTACCCGAATAGCATCCCAAGTACAAGAGCTGGAATACTTGCCATCTTTGGAGGCAATCCACTTAGGTTGATCCACTGTACTAAGAGCTACTTGGGAAAGACTACTTTGAATGGCTACCAACTGATCAAACCTTGCTGGCTGCCAATTCCAATGGCCATCAGTAACTGGCCGAGAAATATTAGGATGGGCTTGGAGAAGATGTATATGATGCTGAGGAGAACACCTGCTAAAGTGAGGAGTACCGTTGATCTTTGCAAATATATGCCTAGCATGTCGTACTTTTGGGCTCCATATGCTTGCCCACATAGAGTCTCCACCACACTCCCCATTCCTAACTGTTTCAAAGAAAGAAAAAAAAAAAAATTACTCAAAAAAAAAAAAAAAGACAATTGTATAACAGTCTACTAAATAGCATTACTTTTTTAAATTCTCATACCATGAGGCCGTAGGCAAAGACTTGGATGCCGATGTTGCCGAGAGAGGTGGTGGCGAGCTCGAGGTTACCAAGGTGGCCGGAAAAGATTTGGGTGAGCATGGACATGACATAGATGATCATGTAAACAATAACGGCCGGAGCAGCGAGGTGGAAGAGGAGCTTGAGCTCGATCCATGTGGCAGGTCGGAGACGCTGCAAGAAGGGCAGGGTGGTGTCCGAAAATATGGTCTCAAGCTCGCCGCTTGATTGGTGCTTTGTGGTGAATGACTGGGATGACAAAGATGGTGGGTTGGTTTGAAGCAAAGGTTAATGGATGTTGTTTTCTAAAGAACCCATGTAGAGAGTTAGAGATGAGAGTTTCTGGTGCGTGGGGTGGTATATATATATGTATATCTGAAAGTGACGGTGGTCCGTGGAAGAAGATAGAAGAGAATGGGAATGGATGTGGCTGCTTGCGAATTTGTGCAATTTAATGTAGAAATGATGACTTTTGGCATGTACATCTAGCCCTTAACCCATCACATATAAAAATGAAGCCAACAATCCCACAATTTTGCTATCTGGATTATTAGTAATTTCAGATAATAAATATGAAAGAGCTTTTATGGAGTTCACTTGTCCAAATAAGTCTCACATTATCCATACACTTGTTGGAGTTGATGGGTCTCATAAAAACTTTCTCATATTTGCTATCTTAGACTGCAAACAATCCGGCAGTGAATTGCCAAAAATCCGAATCCAACAACTCGATACTTTGTTATCTAGTTGACCAAAAGTATAAACAAATTGCAAATAATAATAATAATAATAATA
>FXXK01001387.1:7967-97363 GCA_900184695.1 Betula pendula
TTTACACGCTCTTTGTCTTTTACTCTGTTGCAGACAGCTATTTACAACCACTGTGGCGTGGGTTTACATGCACTCTTATGTTCTTTATACATATGTTCTGAAATAACATGCAACAATATTTGCCATACTCTTTTTCTCAATATTAAAATTCAATAAAGCATCATAAAACTCATCATATCAATAAATTCCGCCGTATTCATAAATCATCAACAAACCGTCAATAAATCATTAAAAATCACTCATCAAAGGTTCATCAATCACATGAAAGTATTCGAAAGCATAAATCATAAGTTATTATAAAATATCATCGATTCGTCTTTTAAACCAACATATTATTCTTTCAAAATTCCTTTAAAACATTTATTTTATTTAGTAAGTACAACATCTACTAAACCTTGAAAACAAAACATAAAATATTATAAGGTGTGTATCATTCTCAGTAAGTATAAATACTTACTAATTCCGCTTGTTGTTGACTTCTAGCCTAAATGCTCTAGCAATGCCCGCTGCATATTTACATTGCTATAACATCAATAACTCTATACACCCTAACTCAAAACTCAAATACCCATGATACTTAAAAATACAAGTATCAATGTAGCCATGAGCAACTCATAGTATTCTTTTTCTAAATAGCATAAAAATGATCTATTTAATTAACCCATAGCATTATACTAGGGTTAACCTCATAAAACCCCAAAAATGGCAACAATAGAAAAATCTAGGGTTTAGGCTCTTTACCTCAAATATTGAAGAATTTGGAGTTGTGTACCACAAAACTTCAACCCGAAGTAGATTGAGCGCAAACCAACAAGAATCCTAAGGAATTAACTATCCATAAGCTATACATTCAAGAATATAGCCTAGGCATTGAAAAATTAGGGTTTTGAGAATTTTTACCTCGAAATGATCAATAGAACTAACTTTTACTGTGGCGACTCGATTTCATCACACACACACACACAGACAGATATATATATATATATATATATATATATATTATATATTATATATATATATTTTAAATGAAACCGAATAGTCATAAAAGCTCATGTAAAGCTCACATCATTAACTCATAATCTGATCATATCACATCAAAGTTAATAACATACACGCAGCAGAAATAAATACATAACATGTGAGAGGAATATAACTTGGAGCTGACATAAACTATATACAACAGTTTTGTACAACAACTATACAACAAAATAATGGCTAACAAAAACCACATATGGCTTAACCAAATACATCAACCTATTTAAATTATACAACACATTGATGTAATAAAAGCTAGACTACTATAAGAGTATACAAAATACCCAATGGGCGTACATTGCCCTCAAACATGATATCCCAAGTAACCAGCCACTGGATCTTCATCAAGATCCGTTGTACTTGCAACAATAGCATCATCTATGCAATCATAGAGATCATCCATGATTACATAGGGGAAGAAAAGAAGAAAGAGTGAGTCAACAGTTCATAAAGAATGAAGACTCCCCCAAGGGTTTTCGCAATGAGCCAGACTTTTATTTATGTAATTGCTTACAATATCAGCCACTTAACTTTATAAAAATATTATTCTTTCATTTATCAAACTCAATGTAACTGACGAAGTAAACAACACAATCATAAAGTATTTTAACTCATTATATATATAACTGTGAATGTATGCATATGCTCCAAAATTCATTTGGATACATATACATATAAACCATCTAATGCATATCTTGTACATAATAAAAGTCTATAAAACATCATATGCAATCCAGCTGTAAACGTATACATAAGTTCTTTCCAATTGAGAATCTTATGCATACCAATACATCTAGTATGAAATACCTCTTAAACCAATACACATAAATCATCAATAACAATGCAATGCATGCTTTAATCTTCCACTTTTCTTTACTTTCGTAATGTGTCCAGCATGCTTAACAGACTCAGCTCGAGCAACTACACACATCGGCCTAAGGGACAACTCCCTAGCCTCACGCATAACGGGCCAGCCCTAGCACCTTTCATAACTTTCTTTACTTTCATCATAATGGGCCCAGCCCTCTTCTTTAACTTTCATCTTATGGACCCAGCCATCTTCTTTATCTCTTGAGTATTAGCCCATGTTCATGCTCACACATTAATGCACATGCTCATGTCAATGCACTAACAAATCTCAACAATCATGTCTCAACAACTGAAATTAAATCAATTTTCATTGATCATAAGCTCAGAATCTCAAAGCAACAAAGTAATTAATAATCCTAGTATCTCTTTCATATCTTAAAACTTTCAAAATCACAACAACAATATCAAACATATCTCATCAAATATTTCATAAAGCATTGAAAGTATCAAGTAATAATAAATAATTTCAAACAACATATGAATGGCTCGACCTTTCCATAGCTTTAAACAATCTTTAAAAGAATTAAAATTCTATTCTTTCTCAACTTCTTTAGCATTTTTAAAACATCTAAAATCATTTATAAAATCATTCGAAAACATAAAATGTAATTCGTCCTCAGTGAGTAAAGATTACTCACCTCAATCCTTTGATGCTTATTGAACACCAACACAACCTCTAAACTACAATATGCTGCAATATCACATTGCATGCAAATCTTAGACATCATCTATAACTCAAAACTTAATCAACAAGTGTTTACAA
This sequence comes from Betula pendula, assembly GCA_900184695.1. Classification (NCBI taxonomy): domain Eukaryota; kingdom Viridiplantae; phylum Streptophyta; class Magnoliopsida; order Fagales; family Betulaceae; genus Betula; species Betula pendula. The sequence goes on from FXXK01001387.1 coordinate 10,636, forward strand.
CCTTATAAGCACTTAACCCATAATACCCAAGGCTTAATGGAACTCATAACATAAGCTACTAGAGTTAATCCATGGCAATTTACTAAAAAGTTGTATAATTTTGAGTTAGCTTTCTAATGAAATATTTTTTCCTCAATTGGAGTTTTGAGTCAAAAGTTATGATTATTTTACTCCAGAAAGGTCAGTCTGAAATTACTTATTCAAGTGGAATAACCTTTTGAAACGTTTTCTGCAAACGATGCAGATTTGACCATCAAAACGACGGAATTATAAATTTTCATAAACTAAAAAGTTGTATTATTTTGAGTTAGCTTTCCAATGACATAAAGTTTGTCTCAATTAGAGTTCGAAGTAACAAGTTATAACCATTTTACTCCAGCAGGGTCAATCTGAAATTACTGATTCAAATGGAAAATCCCTAAAATAACTTTCTACTCTTGGTTATAATTTTCACTTAGTCATTTGTATAATTAAGTTTGTAAAATCTTCTAATCATATCTCAGGTATAACACTTTCTGACACCGAGGATCACAATTCCGGTGTTAGAAATGATGATCGGAACCTCCAAGATCAATGCACTAGGGTTTGGGCAAAACCCTAGGAGTGAGAATGGAGAGAATGGAGAGAATGGCGGGAGAGAGAAGAGAAATTTCGAGAAAATGAGCTGATCGAGGATCAAAGCTCAGCCATATATATGATTCAGCCGGTCGAACGGGTAAGTTGAGTCGGTCGAACAGCTCGCTCACAGAAGGACCTCAAAAATTCCAAAAACCATGCTACCAGTCGAACAGATGCCGTATTATCGGTCAGACGGCAATTGGAATGGACAACTCTGATCTACTTTCAAAAATAATCTAAACAAACGGCCATTGGAACGGATGCCTCTAGAGCTCACTCTTAATTTTCTAAATTGCTCTAGTCGACCGCCGTTTAGAACGGCTATTGGAACGGAGCTCCCTGGAGCTCACCCGGTCGAACGGGAATACCGCCAGTCGAACGGAGGGTGATAATTTTGAATTTTTTTAAAATTTTTTTAAGTGTTAATTACCATTTTGCCCTTGCCTATTTAACGTGATTTATAATCCTTATTTTAAATTCTTGGGCGTTATAGCTTTGTTGTATCAACATGTAGCATTGTGGTAGATTGCTCTTCAAGAAGGAGTCCAACTCCTTTGTGAGAGAACCAAGTGATAAGGATATTCCTCTTGTTTTAAGATCAGTAAGAATGGTCATCCCGAATCTTAGGCCTAAGTATTTTCAGTGGTATTTAACTGAAACAGTGTACAAGGATGAGGTAAAACTCGCAAGGTACATTGGGATGATTCATGGGGTTTGGATCCAGGTACTCAAGGAAAAGAGATATAGTGAACAAAGTGATAGTTATATTCATTTTTGGTTCAACTATGGAATATGATCCATGGAAGGGTAGTATAGTAATTTCAAGTTTGTCGTGAATGATTCATTGTTTTTAGCAAAATATGAATTAGAGTGCAGTCACAATCATTTAGTGGAATTAATTATGATTATTAGTCAAGGTGATGAGTTATTTAATAACTAGATATCATGGGACTCCTAAAGCAACTTCTATTTTCCTTTCAGGTCCCTTCTTGAGTTGTTGTAAATTGATAAGATTTTTTAATGAGTCATTATCTATTTAAATTTCATATGTTTTATTTAAATAAGACATAGGCCAGAAATTAATATTAATATTAATTTGATCTTGTTTTATTTTAATAATAAACATGGGTTTAAGAATTTATNTCTTAACTGTATTTTGGTTTGGACAGTTTTGGGCCAAGGAATGTAATTCCTAGAGCACAGTCCAGAGAGAAAGGAGCAGTGGGTTGCGGAGGATCAGTCCAAGCCCATGTAGGAAAAAGGAAGCAAGTGGGCTAGGGTTAAAACCCTAGCCGTTGATGAATGCAGGGGGAGCAATATTGCTCCCCATGTCCGGCGGCTACAAGGGGAACTTGTTCCCCTTATAGCCGATCCCCAGGGTTTATCCCTGGGGTTTGAGAACCTTCCTTTTGCCTCCTCGCCAAGCAGGCCTGCAATTATAAATGGAGACTTAGTAAAGCAGTTTTACTCACTTTTCATATCACAAACTCTTGTAACTATACAACTGAACAATTAGTTTAGAAATTTTAGATTAGTGAGTAAATTTTGAAAAAAGAGAAATATCTCTTCTCTAGCTTCAAACTGTGAGTCCACACTCACTGTCATATTCAACCATCAAGAAGAAGATCCGAAATTCTCAAAGAACAAGTGTTCTTCGTGTTCTTTGAAGATCATCTTGTTCTTCATCAATAATCCTTGAAGTTCTACAAAAGTTCTTGGAAGAACTAGAAGTCTTTGAAGATCTTGAAGTTTCAGAAGTTTGGTGTTCTTCATGTTCTTGAAAAGCATCATCATCTTCAAAGATCAACAATGAAGACGATGAAGAAATCACAACAAGAAGAAAAACCAAAATCTCCTAGCCTCCTTGAGGAGGCTGAAGATCTGTGAGTAAAATCTATACTTTGTTTTAGTTTGATTATAGAATTGTTCAAAGCATGTTTATCCTTGAAGCTTATGATCCTAGATCATAGAAAATTTTTATATTCCACTGTGCAATGTTTTCTTATGATTTCTTACATGATCTTCAACAAGGCGAACTGATAAGTTATTTACCAATTAAATGATTTTGTCGGAACATTACATGGATGGCTAGGGTTATGAAATAACCCTAGCCTTCATGCATCATAAGTTAATGCATGGGCTCAGGGAAAAGATCCCTGGCCCATGCATCTCCCACTGCTCCCTTGGACCTAGGTTTTATCCCAAAGCTCAGTCTCCCTTGCATCCAATGATGTATCTCTATAGCCTATGTTTTAATAAATTAAAACAACTTGCTTAAATAAATAAGTCTATGTTTTAATAAATTAAAAATAACTTGATAAAAAAATAAGTCTATGTTTTAATAAATAAAAACAACCTGCTCAATAAATAAATAAGCCGATGTTTTAATAAATAAAAACAACTTGCTTAATAAATAAATAAATAAAGGCTATCTTTGGTTAATTTATAATAGCTTGATGAGGAACTTGAAGGGAAAAATAGTTCCAGCTCAAATAGTCTCTGACAATCTCAAGTCACTATTTAATTACAATTAATAATACTACATAATTGTAACTATACTCCAGAAAATATTTTTGATTAAATCAACAAAGTTCTTTTTGACTAACTTATGGATGAGTATGATTCCTCTATGAAATCCTCCGTAGACTAATTAGGACTGTGATACTATCACACTATATCCTCTCCCTCTTATTCCTTGTGTATCAGATTCTTATCTTTATTATTCTCTCTCTTGTGAATACCCCATTTTCTAGGTAATCTATTTTGGAATTCTCTTTCCAAAATGCTCTGGCTAGAGACAGAGAATAATCCCATATAAAATCTTATTCAAGGGGAGATTTCTTATCATTTTCCACTTAAAAGGAATTGAATTCCCTATTGAGCAAAACTCTTTTCATGATGCTACATGTGATCACTCAACACAAAGAGAATGTTGACCACATTCAAAGCCTCAATCTACAATGTATCAAAGTGAAGTCACTTGGCATCTGAGTTTGCTTTCTCTCAGGATTTAGAATCACGACTATAAGTAGTCTGAGAGTTATTGCCTTTTCCTAAGGACGATATTTTTCTAGAAAGACAACTCCCAATCCATTCAGTGTATACCACCCTATACACCCACACATTAACCCGAAGTATACACTTCGCATAATTAAGGTAAATCACACAATTGATGCGTAACAATCGTATTAATGGAATGTCAAGTTCCATTATGACTGTGAACAAATGAATTTTAGAATACAATGTTTATGGTCTCAGACCTTGTGTAACAAAAACCTTACTCACACCCGTAGACCATATTCAATTTACTTTCTAGACTTTTTGTATGGGACAATCATAAAAGATCATACAAAAGATTATATGTCATATGCTCAACTATTTATATCAATCAATAATAATAATCATTCATAATAAACTCTTAATGTCAATGATGGATTTTACGGATCAATTTTAAATTTATACCCACTCCATAGAACGATTCCTTATAGGATAGGGCTATGTGGAGGTGTCGAACCTCAAGGCTGTTTGTTGGTCGGATGCTTATTAAGTTTCCAGAATATACTCTAATCTAATTCAGAAAACGATTTTTGGTTGGTTTTGAATTGAAAGCTAAATTAAGCATAAACAATTAATGAAATAAAAGAGAAGAAACATAGGGAAATGATTTCACCACAAACCTCATACCAATGGCAGATTATATTCATAAGGGATTCTTACTATATGTGTGATATGAATGCGCATAACGGGTGTCAACCATATGACGACATCCGACAAGAAAGTACTTTAGTTAAAAGGTGATGATAACCCATCTTCGGTTAGCACGGATCGTCCACCTAAACTTTAGTTGTGGTACGATCCGTCTTCCCTAGGTATGGCCTATAAAACCTTCTAATGAGCATACACATTATCAAGAAATGAGTATAACCCATCTTCGGTTGGCATGATCCGTTCTACCTACGTTACACTAATCTAAGATGTAGTACGGATCATCTTCCCTAAGCATGGCCTATCTAACCTCTTGATTTTATGTCAAAATATCATTGCATAGCTATCATTCCTATAATCACAGAAAATAAGAATGTCGATTTCATTCAAGACTAAGAAACCTCTTATAGACAAGATGGAGTTTTCATCAAAAATGAGTATAAACATTGAATCAATTACAATTGTTTTGCAAACTTCTAAGCTAATGCATATCATCATACATATATTGAAAATCCAAAATGAAGTACAATCAAACCATGGATTTGAAAGGGCTACATCAAACCCTATGAGAAAGAATTTTAGCTACTCATGGAGGCTATGGAATTCTTCTATTGAATTAGAGAAACCCATCTCCTAGAGTTCTAATGAGCTGCTGGTCGTTCCCTTGATGAACTTAGAACCCTAATTCGTGCTTGATCTCAGAAGAATCGACCCTTTGGATGAGAGGTCCAACCTCTTATTTGAATCCACCTTTCAATCCCTAAAAATCACCATCCAATCCCTTAAACTAAGGGATTTAGTCTTTCCCAATCCCTCATTGCGAGGATATGGAGTCAAAACCATCATTGTAGGGATCTCAGAGGTGAATCCGCACTTAACCCCATCTTCTAGGATCCTTTCTCTCCCCAAAATCAAGTGCAGATCTGAAATCAGATTTTGGTGCGACCGAGTTCGCTCGAGCTAAGTGAAGATATCGCTCGAGCATTTATGTGCAGCTTCGCTCGAGCTAAATGATGATGTCGCTCGAGCCAAGTTGATTCTATTTCGCTCGAGCCAAATGATGATGTCACTCGAGCCAAGTTGAGTCCATCAGCAATATTTTGAGGAAATCCGTGATGTAGAGTGCCCATTCACCATAAGACCTGAAAGCACTAACTAACAACAAAAACACGACAAAAAGTTATATACACAATGACTAAGGTTTAACAAATGCGAGTTAAGGGGCTTGAATGCATAACATTCAAGGCTTATCAGTCAATATGTAAATAATTTGGATTTAGGGCATAATCTCCTACAATCTCCCACTTGACCTTAATTCCAATTAGGATACACATTTGACTTACATCTCCTAAGATTTGTAAAACCTTCACTTGCAAGGTCTAAGTGAACAGATCTACAAAAATCTTAGCCACAACTACATCTCCTCTAGATGCTATCTCTTTTATGAGATGATACATGTGCTCGATGTGATTCCCCTTTCCTATGATCCATTGGTTCTCTGGATTGTGCAACTCCTCATCTGTTGTTGTAAAACATCATGATAGGAAACTGCTTTATCCCTTCACACCAAGTCCCATTTGGAACTATATGAGCCACACTGAATCCTTCGCTGCCTTACTGGCCCGCAACGTATTCAATTTCCTTAGTAGAGTTTAGCATTTCATGATTGCTTAACTCTTCTCCCACTAAGAGCTCTTTAAGGATATACCGTAAGGTAGATTTATGGAAATCACGATTTGACTGATACTTAGAATCTTGTTAAACAGTAGTTGATATCTGTTGACCATGCTAACTCTAAAACATATGTTAGTTCTAATGCATAGTATAGCATACATGAGGCTTCCTATAGCCGAAGCATAAGGAACAACCCTTATCTACTCTTCCCCTTGCGGTGTTTGGGACACTGCTCCTTAGTAAAAGTGATACCATACCTAAAGGGTAGTAACCCTTTCTTGGAATCTAGTATGCTATTTTGCTAAGACCTTATATATGTTTGTAGTTTTGGGATAAGCCTATCATTCTATTTCTGTGATCTTCCAGGAGCTTAATCACTAGGATGTAGCTTGCTTTTCTCAAGTCCTCTTATATCATACCAATTAGTCAACCGGATCCTTATCGTTGATAATCTCCCACATTGTTTTCAATGAGCAGGATGTTATCAACGTATTGTTGGGGATTATGCCCTATATCTCAAGATTGTAATATGTTGACTTTGTAGTTTGTAATAAATAAATGATTATTTGTTGAATATATATTTGATCATATAGCATATCGTCTTTTGTATGATCTTTTATGATTGTCCCCATACGAAAGGTCCAGAGAATGTATTGGATATGGTTTATGGGTGTGAGTAAGGTGTTTGTCACACAAGGTCTAAGACCATAAGCCTTGTATTCTAAAAACATTTGTTCGCAGTCTTGATGGAATTGAAAATTCCATTAATAAGACTATTACACATCAATTGTATTTACCTTAATCAGGTGAAGTGAATACTTCGGGTTAATGTGTAGGTGTATAGGGTAGTATACACTGAATGGACCGGGAGTTGTCTTTTCCATTAAAATACTGTCTCTAAGAAAAGATATATCTCAGACTATATATACTTGTGATTTTAAATCCTGAGAGAAAGCAAACTCATATGTCAAGTGTGTTTACTTTGATGCATTGTAGATTGAGGCCTTAAACGTGGGTCAACATTATTTGTGTATTGGGTAATCACATGTAGCATCGTAAGTAGAGTTTTACTCAATGGGGAATCCAAATTTTTTTTGGAAAGAAGGACAAGAAGTCTCCCCTTGAATAGGATTTTATTCAGTGTTATTTTCAAGTCTTTGATCAAAGCATTTTGGTAAGGTTAACTCCAAAATATATACTTAGTGCGTGGATGTGATGCCCAGAAAATAATTAAAGAATTTATTACAAAGCAATTGGAATTAATGGAAATAAGATTAGTTAATAATAATATTAGTGTGGTAATAATTATAGTAACAATGTTATTTAATGGTGATGTATTTATGTAATAAGAGTTTTAATTGACAAAGAGAAATAAGTTAGTGTGATTGATTAATAAATAAAATAGATTAAAAGATGATTAATGAGATCTGAGTAATAAAAATAGTAATAATAAATCCTAGTGAGGTAAATAATTATTAGCAATGATAAGTTGTAGTTAAATTAAACATGGGGTTAAATATTAATTAACAAATGATTTAATTTAAACCTAGTGGGGTCATACTACAATTTAGAAAAGATAAGAGTCTTTTGTAAAAAGGAGTGGACCTTGTGCAGCCACGTGTTGGGCAGCCAAGGCATCAAGAAAATGATAGAAGGTTGAGTCATAAGTCACTCACGCACGTGTCTCTCTCTCCCCTTTTCTTCCTTTCCGTTTCTTCTTTTCTTTCATTTCCGTTCCTGCTTCTCTTCACGCCCACACACGCAGCAGCCACTTCTCTCCCCTTCTCTTTTCTTTTCCTTTTCCTTTTCCTTCTTCCTCTTCTCTTCCTCGATTCCACACGCCATGCACATCACCGTGTGTGAGAGAGCAGGTTGTGAGAGTGAGAGTGAGCAGACCGTGAATGAGAGAGAGAGAGATGATGCAGAGATGCAGTGCAGATGATGAAGAAAAAGAAGGACTCCGGCCATGGGTGTCAAGCAAGGTAAAATCCATGCCCTTTCCTCATATTTTTCGCTATACCCATTAAGTTTTGAGCACGAAAATCATATGGATTATTAAGATTTTGCTAGGGTCCGAATTTAGGTTTTATTTGGGGATTTTTGGTGCATGGCTGGATGGTTGTTTTTGTTGAACGAATTTGATGATGAAATGAGTTTTGGTTGATGATTTTTGTTGTAGTGACCGAATGGGTATAGTTGTGATGTGGGTTGTTTTCTACAACCGGTTAATGTTGTTAATGTTTATGATTTTTGGGTCAATGGCCGAATGGCCCTTTTTGGAGAGAGAATTTCTTGAATGTCGGTGGTTATAGCTGCATGGGTGTTGTATGAAGCTTGGGTATTTGATTCCTCTTCAATGGATGAGTTTTGTAGTATTTTTGAATTGGATATTGGGCTGATTTGATGGCTGTTTTGCTAGCTGTTCTGATGGCTGGATTTCTAGGATGATTGAGGGCTGTTTTGAAAGCCAGTTAAGGTTATTTGTCGCTGTTTTGATAGCTGTTTTGAGGGCTGAAAGATATGCTGGTTTTGGAGTTCAAATTTGTGTTTAGATAGGTTGTTTTGATGATTAATTAGTTGCTGAATTTTGGGCTGTTTTGTGATGTTCAGCTTTGCTGGTTTTTCTTTACAGGATTCAGCTATGACTGAATGGTTGTGGGTATTATGAATAGATAAATATCCATTATTGTTTATTAAGGGGATATTCATTGGTTAGCTTTAAGTTTGGCTTAGTTTATGGGCTGAACTGTTTAGGAAAAATGGAGGAGTTTTAGAGAATTAAATTGTTGTAGATTGGCCATTGATGTAGATTGTTATGAGATTATCAATTGTTAATAAAATTGTAGAATTGGAGATAGGCCATTGATTTATTGTTTGGATGAATATTGTCATTTGTTGTGATCATGTTCTATGGATTTATATGGGCTGTTTTGGTAAGCCAAGCTATGGGGGTACAATGTTGGTTCAAGGACCTTGATTTAAAGATTGGTGTGCTCAATGGTTAGGTTCTTTGCTATGAAGTAATGGAGTATTTTGGTTATGGCTTGAGGCTCTTGATTATAGCTTGAGGCTTTGAATTAATTAGAAATTGGTTATGAAGTTGGCTCAAGAGTATGGTTATGTGTGACTATAAGTGAGATGTCAACGCGAAGAATAAATCTTGACAAATAAGATAGACATACTTCTAAATGAGGTTAATGGTTTATTAGAAATCTTGATTTATTGTAAGTTGTTGGTTTTATGGATAAAGGAAAAATAATCCTAGTTTATGTCATTCTTTGATATGATTTAGAGTAAATCTTAGTTAAAAGAAAAGGAATGTGAGATTGTTTGGGTTGAAAGTTTATTTGTATTAATAAATGGGTTGGTTCCATTGATGGCAAAGTTTATGGTTTATAATGATTTGAATATGTAGTATTAAGATAGGTTGTTTGGGTTGAAGGTGTTTAAGTTGAATGTTGCCTAGAAGTTTAAATGTGTAAGCTAAGCATGAATTGGAATGTTGGGCAATATGATCATGAGGATGTAAACCCATTGAGTGTGATAAGTAGTTAAATAAAAAGTAATTAGTGAGAAGTAACAAATGAGAATGAATATAAGTATTAAACAAATGGTTTAAGATAAGAATGTCATAGAGTTGTAATATTTTTCAAAATAACTGTAAGTCGATATATATAAATTAATAATCTTATAGAAACACATAAATAAGCTTTGAATTCACTTGGAGGTAATTAAATGAGTAATGCTTTTATTCATGTATAACAAAGTGGCTAAACGTATTAATGAGTTAGGCTTAATTTAACAAGTGTTTAATAGGTATATATATATGACCAAAACATACTTTATTAACTTAAATAGATAAAGCAATAAATTGAGAATACAAAGGGTGAATTCTTTGTATGTGATTAATTAGAACAAATCCTTTCATGCGTTAGCTTTCTAGAGGATCAATGTATCTAGTTAGTTTTAGAATAGTGAGTGATGTTCGAGAAAGAGAGCGCATGGGTAGCTCTATGTGTAATAAAGTTTAGAGTTCGATTGTTTAGACAAGTCTAATGTCGTGATTGATTGCAGGTATGTTACACGAGATTGGAGGCTTAGGACTAAAGCTAGTCCTCCAATGTAGTGCAAAGTAATTGCGTCGTGGAAGCATTTCACGAGAGTAAGCAAGCTTGAGCGCTTTAGTTATGAATCCCTCATGGTCTCTTAAGGTGAGTAATCTTTTACTCACTGAGGACGAATACGTTTTATGTTTTCAAAGAATTTTATAAATGATTTTAGATATTTTAAAGATGCTAAACAAGTTGAGAAAGAATAAAAATTTAATGCCTTTAAAGATTGTTTAAAGCTATGGAAAAGTCGAGCCATTCATATGTTGTTTGAGCATATTTTATTATTACTTGATACTTTCAATGTTATGAGATATTTGATGAGATATGATTGATACTGTTGTGATTTTGAAAGTTTTAAGATATGAAAGAAATGTTATGATTCAGTGATTACTTTGTTACTTTGATATTTTGAGATGATGATTTACGATGATTGAGAAATGATTTTTATTTCAATTGTTATGATATGATTGTTAAGAAAAGATGTCATGTTGAGATTTGAAAGTTGCATAAACATGAGCATAGCATTGATGTGTGAACATGATCATGGGCTAAGAATAAAGATAAAGAAAAGGGCTGGGCCCATATGATTAAAGTAAAGAAAATGGTTGGGCCCATATAATTGAAGTATAGAAAAGGGCTGGGCCCATATGATTAAAGTAAAGAAAATGGCTGGCCCATATGATTAAATTAAAGAAAAGTGTTGGACCCATATGATTAAAGTAAAGAAAAGTGGAAGATTAAAGCATGCGTTGCATTGTTCTTGATGATTTATATGTATTGGTTTAAGAGGTATTTCATGCTAGATGTATTGGTATGCATAAGATTCTCAATGGGAAAGAACTTATGCATACGTTTACAGCTGGATTGCGTATGATGTTTTATGGATTTTTATTATGTGTAAGATATGCATTTGATGGTTTATATGTATATGTATCCAAACGTATTTTGGAGCATATGCATATATTCACATTATATAACAATATAATTTGCTTTATGAATGTGTTGTTTACTTCATCAGCCACACTGAGTTTGATAAATGGAAGAATAATATTTTTATGAAATTGAGTGGCTGATATTGTAAGCAATTACATAAATAAAAGTTTGGCTTATTTCGAAAACCCTCGTGGGGAGTCTTCATTCTTTATGAACTGTTGACTCACATTTTATTCTTTTCATCCCCTATGTAATCATGGATGATCTCTATGATTACATAGATGTTACTTTTGTTGCAGGTTGAGGGATTAGCGTTGGTTCGAGTGCGAGTTTAGAAGTCATTCAGGAGTATGATTGGCTATTGCTAGCTGGTGGTTTCCTGACTTAAGTTTAGTCGGCCTTTGTTGATTTGTATTGATGCTTAGTGTGGCAAGCCATTATTGATGTATTATTTATAGAGATTCAGTTGTAATGATTTCATGTAATGTAATAGAAGCTCTGGTTTATTTGATTGATAAGTTTATCAGGTCATGGAAAGATTAAATTATTATAGGTGTTTTCGCTGCTTATTTTGTTTAATGATGTAGTAGTAACGTCTTGTGGCTTATTGAGGAAAGAAAAATTTTATTTTCACTTTTGCTCTATGAATTTAGAGCGGGACGTTACACAAGTTACGAAAGCTATACTCCTAGCAGCTCACTATGGATATATGCAGAATTACACAAAACATAGTTGAACTAGAACACTTACCACAAATATATACGAAGCCCAATAGATAAAACTTTGATTCAACGTATAAACTTTGTAAGTATACCAAATCCTATGACAATTCAACATAATTAAGCAACATGCATGCCACATAGCTTAATAAAAAATGGATAAACTCAAATTTGAGAATTTACCTCAAACGATCGGTTAAAATGATAATCTAACATCGAGGAACACTTTGCCGGTGTTAGATTACACTTTGGAAGCTTCAAATGATCAATATCCTAAGGTTTAGATCAAACCTTAGGAGAGAGAAGAGAGCTCTAGGCGTCCAAGAAAAGAAAAATGGAAATTGAACTAAAATTTTCATGTTTCTGCACTATATAGTCTGATTTTTGGGTCCTCCGGTTGAACTAGTAAGTGACCCGTTCGAACGGAACATGTTCCAGTGCTATAGATTTTAGCCTTCACTTCACAGTCTATTTTGACCCTCAAAACGTTCGAATTGAACAATTTTCATGAAATACTAAGTTGTATAATTTTGAATTAGCTTTCTAATGACACCAATTTTACTTCAATTAGAGTTTAGGATCAAAAGTTATGATCATTTTATTCCCAATGGGTCAATGCTGAAAAGTGACCCGGTCGAATGGCATTTGGAATGAGCATTGAAATAGACGGTTTTGTTGCTCAGCCGGTGGAACAAGAAGTGGAACATGCATTGGAACGGATGGTTCTGTTGTTCACCTAGACGAACGGCCAATGGAATAGGAATTGGAACGGATGGTTCTGTTTCTCACCCAGTCGAATGGAAAGCTTCAGAAATGACTGTCCTCAAGTTTTCCATGTGTTTTTTTGTTCATTCTTCTAACTATAAATTACCTTTTTACCCTTGGTTATCAATTTCTCTTAGTTATTTACATAATTAAGCCCATAAAATCCTCTAAATATATCTCGGGTATAACATGAAACACATGAATACAAATGGTGCATTAGTTACTTCAAAAGGCATAACCAAAAATTCATAATGGCCATACCGTGTTCGGATAGCTGTCTTATGTACATCTACCTCTCGCACTTTAAGCTGATGATACCCCGACCAAAGATCAATCTTAGAGAAAACCAAAGCTTTCTTTAGTTGATCAAACAGATCATCAATTCTGGGCAAAGGGTACTTATTCTTAATAGTAACCCGATTTAATTTGCGATAATCAATGCATAGCCGCATAGATCCATCATTCTTCTTAACAAACAACATCGGTGCTCCCCACGGTGATACACTTGGACGGATGAAACCCTTGTCTAACAGCTCTTGAAGCTGTTCCTTTAATTTTTTTAACTCAGTCGATGCCATCCGATATGGTGCTCTATGAATTGGTTGAGTTCCTGGTACTATATCAATAGAGAACTCAATTTCCCAATCAGGTGGTAATCCTGAATAAACTTCTGTAAAGACATCAGGATAGTCACACAGTACAGGAATATTTTCCAGCTTCAATTCACTATCCGACTTAGCTATAACATAAGCCAAATATGCACAATCGCCTTCTCTGACACTCCTTCTTGCCTGAACTGTGGAGAGAAGTGGCGGAGTGGCTTAGACTCGAGACCCGCAATACTTGAATTCTTCAACACCAAATGGTCAAAAGGTAATTTCTTTCTTTTGACAATCAATGCTTGCATGGTGCTTTGACAGCCAATCCATCCCTAAAATAATATCATAGCCTAGCATTTTAAATACTACCAAATTTGCTGGTAGAGTTCTTCCTCCTACAGCAATAGGACAATCTTCTACTATCTTCCTACACGTTAGAGAGTCTCTCACGGGTGTAACTACCGTTATACTCTACCTTAGGGGTTTGATACTCATATCACAGAGTTTTGCATAAGCGACATAGACAAATGAATTCATCATGCCCGAATCAAACAGTGTGCATGCATGGCTACCACATAAAGGAATGGTACTTGTCACCACATTAGCGTCTACTTCTTCTTCTTCAACATCAACACCTCCTGGGGTAAGCAAATGCACCAGTGCTTGGGCTAGTTGCTTTTGTTGATAACCGTCCCCTTGCGGCTTCTTCACTCCTGTATCTGCAATTGGGCAATTCCTTTGAAAATGTCCCGCCTGACCGCATCGATAGCAATTTCCAACTGCTACTTTATAGTTTCCAAAGTGAAACCTCCCGCATTTAATACATAGAGATTTTTGGCTTCCATGAGCTACGGGAAAATTTTTCGTTATAGCTGAACCAAAGCTACCACCCACAGCTAGCCTCTTAAATGAATATGATGCCTGAGGCATTGGTCGCTTCTTGCGTGCAAAAGCAGCCACTGCATCATTGAGGCTCCTCTCAGCTAAAGATGCCACATCCACCAGTTTGGTGAAATCCTTGATCTTGTGGCAAATGACCTTTTCTTTGATTCGTGGATTAAATCCATTATGGAATCGCTCAACCTTTGTTTCTTCATCTGGAATCAGATTTAACGCAAACCTTGACAGTTCCATAAATTTAGCAGAGTACTGTTCCACTGTCATACTACCCTAAACCAGGTTCTGAAACTCAATTGCCCTTTGCTGTTGTTGAGCCCTCGGGAAAAATTGCTTATTAAACTCAGCTTTGAAAATTTCCCATGTGATTAGAGCTTCACACTCCAGTTCGACCAACAACATCTTCGACTTCCACCATTTCGCTGCTTCACCAGTCAGCTTTAGTGCTGCATACCTGACTTTTTGTTCGTCGGTACAACCAAGGTTTTCAAATAAATCCTGCATGTCAGTAATCCTGGCTTTAGCAACTATTGCTCCTTGTGCGCCATCAAACAGTCAGAATTGGTGGCTAAAAAAATCTCTGGTCATGCATCCAAGGTTCTCCTGTCGTTGTGGCAACCATGCCACTGCTTCTGTAAACAGTCGAGTTGTCTCTGCCATAAATTGCATCATGGCAGGATACATACCATCATAATGTGGTGGAGGAGGAGGTGGTGGAGGTAAATTTTCCACACCACGGCTTTCTTCAGTCCTTCATAGATTACTCAAATTACGATACCTAGATGGCATGGTATTTGCATTAATTAAACTTTATCAATGATCTAATTCATCAAGATTTACTCAAAAGGTTGGCTTATAAGCTATTTCATTACTATTTTACACTAATTAAAATTTACATAATCAAGGTAATGCAGCTGACTTCATATAAGAAGTTTCTTAGTGCATTAACCTTTTTGATTCCTAATTACTTTTTCTTCCTCTTTAGGAGGTACTCCTCCCTAGGACTCCAATCAGGATCATCTGAGTGT
Source organism: Betula pendula (assembly GCA_900184695.1). Classification (NCBI taxonomy): domain Eukaryota; kingdom Viridiplantae; phylum Streptophyta; class Magnoliopsida; order Fagales; family Betulaceae; genus Betula; species Betula pendula. The sequence continues at coordinate 25,686 of FXXK01001387.1, forward strand.
GAGTTTGAGTCGGATTCTTCCTCCAACTCACTTTCCTTTTCAAATTTAGATTTATCTTTCTCAAATTCCTCTTTTAGATAATTGGACCCTACTTCCTCTTCAAGATCAGATTCCTCTTTAATTAAATCCATTAATTCTTTCATTTTGTCTTCCGTAAGTCCAAATGGTTGCTCCTCATAAAAAACTTTTGAATCTTTTTCACAGTTGGGCCACTTCCAACTGGCCATGTGTGTTTAGCCACCTTCTTTCCATCATAAATTTGTTTCATCTTTTTCTAAAACAGATCATAGTAATTTAAACATCATTACAAACTTTTTACTTAAAATTTTATAATCTTACAGCTCTTGTAGTGTTTCTTAGACTCTAACCTAATAAGGCTAACTCTCATGGTCCTCAAAGCAAAAAGCCCTGATACCAAACTGTAACGCCCTGCCTTTACTTAATGAAAGACGAAAGTCAAAATCTCCTATTTCTACTAAGCACTACTAACTCAACCTCAATATCATCAGATATCATAAATCTTACAACAGAATATTTTTTTTGAAAAAATATATAACCCAGATAAAACACATAAGAGCTGAAAATAACACTTCTATATTGAATAGATTCTTACATTATACTTTATATGATAACTATCAACAATAATCAAAAGTGCCACAGGTGGCACACCATTAACAACTATACATCAAAAGTACTGCACATTATTTAGCTATATAAACATCCTCAGGCGACTGCTATCCACATACTATGTCATAACAAAACAAAGGCGACAAATTGCCTCATCCATAATACCCCAAACAGGCATATGGATCATCTTCATTCTCTTTTTCATCTGCATTAACATCTATGCAATTGTGATTCCACAATTACATAGATGAATTAATGAGTCCACAAACTCAGCAAGTATAAGAATTACCGATCTCTTCAATATAAGCCATCTTTTTTCGAAAATTCTCTAACATAGTGATTATATTAACAACTGCATTAAGTTTTTCCAAAATAATCATTCCATGAAATTCATAGCTGATAAGATGCTGTAGAGTTTGCTTGATAATACATAATAAAAATCCACTTATTTTCTTCTTAACAAGTCTATATATGTATAGCTTTATACTTATATTTATATACAGGTTACTTGCATTTCATAACCTGCATATGTATATAATTATTAAAAAATTAAATAATTCAATAATCTCAAAACATATAAATCACAGTATTCATTATATGCAATGCAACCTTCTCTCATATCCTCTAGGAGTCTTTACTCCTTCGGCTTTCTAAGGGACTTAACCCTTTGTTTACCTCTTTCAGGACGCACACTGCCTCCTCGATTAACATTTTGTTTTTTAATGTAGTCTTTCCGGTTCTTATTTAACTTAGAACTCTCACTTAGCTTTAATAGTTAACATAAGAACACTTTCTAGCTTCATATTTAACTTAAGAAAACCTCTGCTTTCGTATTTAACTTGGAACTATCTCTTAGCTTCCACAGTTAACATAAGACAACCTTCTGGTTATCCAAGTTTTAATATATCTTATTCTCTTTGGTTAACAATATGAAATAATATGTCATCCTTACAATCATACTTTTGTTCTCATAATCATCTTCTTTTATTTCACAACTTATTCAACACATGTAGAAATTATCAAAAACATATAATCATGTGATTCATAAAATACTCAGGCTCATGTAATATAATAATTATCAAAACATAGTATTTTTGCTCAGTAAGTAAAATACTTACTTTTCGTAGTCTGCTTAAAAACTCTTCTTGTTGTTTATAAACTCAATGCAATTAATTGCGCTCACGCGCGACAGTATATTAGTCTAAAACTATTTTTAAAAATCAATATTTAGACCATTGATTATTTTCCTTATACTCTGTCAAAAAATGGACAGCATAACGACATATACCAAAAATATTATAATGTCACTCGGGCATTATAACGACATGTTGACAATATCATAATACAACTTGGGCATTATAACCGGCCATATCTCAAATGTCATAATATAACTTGGACATTATAACGACATATCTAAAATTTCTAACATTACTTGGGCATTACAATGCACTATTGTAAAATACCTAATATTATTTAGGCAGCACAACAACGTTTTTGTAATATTTAAAAATGATGATTGAATATAATATCCTTCCATGAGATATTCAATCACACTTTTCCAAATAATTTAGACATTAAATGACATAAATTTAGGAATAAAAAAATTATACCTAGCACTCCAATTATGCTCCAAAGCTTGAAGACCTAATATTATATATATATATATATATATATATAACACAGTACGAGAGAGAGAGAGAGAGAGTGGGAGAAATTGAGAAGAATTTTTTAGTGAGTAAAAACTGCCCCATCCAGCCATTTATAGGCAGCCCACTAGGACACTGTTGTAATTTTCTAAACAAAAACCATGCGGTGAGACTTATGGGATTTACACGTATACACACTGTAGTCATGACTCATAAAATTATGGCACCTACTGCAGTTCACGTAGCCTCTTGCTGTCCAAAGCAAGAAGTAAAAAAAATCATCTAGAGTGTTTTACTGCAGTATCACGTACACTAGTAGGCTGTTGTAGGGTACTGTAGAACACTTAAAGAAAACAACCCAGCAGGTTGTACATCACAGCAAGCATGCAACCCACTGATTTCTCTATAATATATACTTTTTTTATTAAATTTGGACAGCATACAAAACTGAAGCAGTGAATTTATTTTCCAGATTTCTCTTAATGGTCTTGCACTCCAATTTTCAGATTAACCCATAAGTAGGTACCCTATTGTTTATCACTCCTACAATCCTACGGAACACCCAAGAGTTACTGCACTTATTACAGTAAAGTGGTAGAACAATGTAGATTCTTACACCTCATAGTGCTATTATTCTCTACATATCTATTTTCATTTTTTTTTTAAAATTCAGACTGCACAGTCCGAATTGTTCCAAGAACTTGTGCTGCTTGTGCTGTTCGAACTATCCAGTACTAGTCCGAACAGTGCAAACATACTATATATTATTATATATATATATATATATCAACACTATTATTCTTAAAAAAAAATTCCTAAAGTTCCAAAAATTATATTTCTTTTAGCCTAGTTTACACTAAGTACTTCTCAATTTCAAACTAGGAACATAAAATTAAATATCAAATATATTTATATTTTTCAAATATATTTGATCTATCTTAATGTCAAATTTTACACCAAAATGTGCTTAGTGCTTCTAATTAAATCCTTAGGTATTACAGAGGTGACTACAATGTTTTTTTCTTTTTTCTCAAGAACACCTCTTACATAGAACACTTACCTACTCAACTTTATTTGCACATAATGTTTTCATAATATTCTCAACACACTATAAACAATTCTCCACATATTATGGCAATATTTTCTACCATATTAGCTATTGTAAATATGATAGGAATATTTTGTGATTATGCAACTCTCGTATTTTCTTTATTTTTTTGGCCTTACTCAATTATAAATAGGCCATTCTATCATACAGTTTTACACATCATAAGTACAAGTTTCTTTTCAACAATTCTATTTTATTTAGCGTGTCTTTTTCTTCACACTAGATCAACCAAATTCTATACAATTTGTAAGAGTTGTTCTACTCTGAAATTTCTTCTATACTTGCGAAAGTCCAGTTTTGCTTAAAAAATGCAAGGATTTTTTTTTTTTTTTTAAGATTATCACAAGTAGCAACATTTGTAAAAGACAAAATGTATGTAGATGATCAGAGGCACTCTTCAGTGGAAGATTATGACAAGTAGCAGCATCTTAAGAGCCAAAGGATGTAGATGAGTAATAGCAGTACTCTACAGTTAACTGTGTGGAAATGTGTTATAGGATTTAGAAGAAAGGGAGGCCATCCTTATCCAAAAAGAGAAATAGAAAAAGGAGGCCAAATGGAAGGTGACAATGTATCATGAAAGAAGCAATGAAGACAAAATAGAAAACCATGGTGATACTACTATTATTTTTAACACAACAATTAAGTAGCAGACTTAGGCAAAACCAAAAGTTAATTACATATAGAGTTTGTAATCTAATAATTGCTTTTACATTCCAAAATGGCAGATGAAATAGAGGCTTCTAAGACCATCATGCCATGAGAGTAATATAGATCAAATTCCCTATATACCTTAAAAGTTGCAAAAACGGTGGTCAGAGTAAAGACCGCAACTTCAATACAGTTTCCTCTAAAGTACGAGCCTTGCCAATTTATTCATTTGCCATGATCCTGCAAGGAGTTAATGTATTCAGTTTAAGAGGTCACACCACACAATTAAAAAAATTTAAAAAATAAAAAGAAAAAAAAATGTTAGGTGTGATGTCCCATGGAAGCAAAACCTCCATTCTGTGTTTCTTAGCATCCAATGCGTGCAACATCTCTGTGATCCTTAGTTTGTGCGTTGCAAACTGATACTAGAATCACTCTTCAACAACACTGGAACCATAATTGAAGATAATTATGAACATCTAGGTTTTGTTTCCATTTATATTATAGATGAGATGCATGGAGAAATGCAATTGTATGTAAGCAACTTCATCTATGCAATACCTATAATGACTAATCAAAGTGGGTCCTATAATGTCATCATAATCCATTCCAAGATATCACAATTTCCCTCACTTAATTCTTGACGAAATATTTAGATTACTGCAATTTTCTCCTCTATTAAAGTTCATATTGTGTTGGCATACTTTGTAAGACAAAAATGGTAGATCCAAGTCTAAGTTTAGGGATTCGTGTTGTGTATGGAAGGGGAATTATTACAAATCATCCGAAGACAGCAACATGCGTTACATATCACAAGGTTAATTTTGGAGCTCAACACATTTTAAGGCTCAAGTGACTTAGAAACCTAGGATGGTGACCTTAGGTGATTAGGCTGGACCTCACAAAACCTAGGGTTGATTAAGCCATGAGAATTCATGAACGATTAGTTTTTATACTTGAAAAATACTTAATTTTTGTAAAACAATTCACGTGCATTCGAATGGTAGCTTCTGCATTCAAATGATGAATTCAGAGTGTTACATAAATTGCTTCGTTCAAAGCATGTTTGAAGCACCATTTGAATGATTAGGTAAATTAGCTCAACATAGGAGCACCATTTGAAGCCCATTCAACATATTCTTCGAATGAGATTCTCAAAAAGAAGTGACAAATGGTTATTATTAAAAAGCTTTCCAACACCCGTACGAATGAAATGCTATAGATTTTAGCGTTCAAAATGTGTTGAATATGTCATTTGAACCGGAACTAAAATTATATCTCAATTATTTTTTTTAATTGAAGTTCATCCAAACCAAAACTATATATTTTTACTCCCATTCTACCGCCACTAATCCCTGTAAATGCTTTGGCAATAATTTGAAATTTTCACGATGGTTTTTGGGTTTTTCACATACATTAATTTATAAATCATATCATTTTTACAACTAAAATTGGGTTTTTGGAAGACTTCTATTCACATTTTCCCTTGACCTTAATGTGAAAAAAACAAAAAACCTAAAGAGATCTAGAGTGTTCTTCAAAAAAGAAGTGAGAGAAATTGTGCTATAAGAGAAAATCATTGGGTGAATTAATTAGTGAATTGGAAACTCAATATGAGTGATCTAACATTTCTCACCATCATGGTTCCTAGAAATACATTGTTAAGTGTTATTCAAATTATAAAATTCAAAATCGTTGTGCTGATGGCATAGAGAGAATGTTGAGGAGTGATGTGTGATACCAACAAACAAGAAGAATAAGGATCATGGGTGTATCGATCAATGATCAAGGGTAAATGGTGCAACATGCACCTCTATGTATTTTCTATATGGAAGCCTTGTACTCAATATTTTCTTTTTACAATATCATTTAAGCTAAACTAGTTCCCGTGGTTTCTTCTATTTATGTTTCATGTCAAAGCTCATATGTGTTATGAACTTTTAAGTTTCTTATTTCCATGATAATTGTGATTGTTTGTTCTAAACAATTGATCTATTTACAATTATTACTGCATGTGTTTGAAATCACATGAGAGCATATATCCTAAGTCTATTGATCGACGAAAGAGTATGGCTTTCAGTTGAAAAAGGATGATCTCTATCAACACAAGTTGTAAACAAGTGCTACAATAAGCAAAGTTAAAAACAGATGAGGCAATATTAAGTTGGATAACTGTGGATGGTATGACAAAATGTTATTTTCAATGGTGTTTTAATGGATGAATTTCATAGAATATCCAGTTGTAAGTCTACTAAGATAGCTTGGATGCTTTAGTGGTAACTTGTGAAGGTACTACCACAATGAAAATATCCAAAACTCCAAAGGCTAATAACTCAATTTGAAAACACTAGAATGGATGATTATGAAAGCTTTGATGCTTTTTAAACCAAGCTGAGTGACATTTTTAATTCAAACTTTAACCTTGGAAAAAGACTCTCAAGAACAAGATTGTTAGGAAGGTGTTACGTTTTCTTCATGAGATGTTTCAACTAAAAGTCACTACCAGAGCAAGGATGTTGGTGCACTTAAAATAAAAGAATTAGTTGGGTCTCTTCAAACTTATAGGTTCAATCTTCATCAGTCTAGAAAGATCAACAAAAATATTGCTCTTAATTTAAATTATTAAAGATCAAGATGTTTAGGACACTAATGAAGACAACCTAGACAAGAATGAAAAGGAAATGACACTGTTTGTTAAAAAGTTCATAAGAGGAAAAAAAAAATTAGGAAAAATTTCATAAGGAACCAAAAACAATGAAAGATTAAGTGACAAATGTATAGATGTGATAAAAGGAGTGATCAGAGAAACAAGAAAAACCAGAAGCAAAAGCCTTAAGGAGTGAAGTGTTTTGAGTGTGAAGGTTTTGGTCAAATAATTCACGATTGTCTTGACTACATTTTCTATATCAAGTGAAGACATTAGCGCTAGATAGACATCTTTGTCTAAGTTCAAGTAAGTTAATTTTGATGTTGTGATGGTTGAAGATGTAATTGTGGACTTAAACAAGACAAATTGTGAAAGTGGGGAATATATTCATGTTGCTTTCACAAATTTGTATGAAGAGTCTATGAAAAAGGAAAAAAAGATGATTTTATCCAATAAACTAAAAAATGTGTAAAGTGAGAAGAAACTTTTGAAATGAGAGTTTTAGAAGATAAACGTTCTTGCAATTCGACTCAAGAATAAAAAAGAATTATCTTCTAGACCAAAGTAAGAACCTATAAAAAGAATTGAACTTGAGAAGGGGAAAAGAAAGTAATAAAGTAAATTAGTTGGAGAAAGACCTTCTTGAGTCAAGTGGAATTCTAAAAAAGCTCTTTGAAGCCTAAAGGAACTACAAAAAGACTTGACAACCTCCTAAGCATTAGAAAAAGTTCTTAAGAAAAAAGAGGTTTAGGATATATAGATGATCAATCTACTCTTGTTGAGTATACATGTGTGAGTGCAAAAAGCTTAAGTCCTACATTGGAAACATGTCACAAGTGTAAGTGGTTAATATAACATAGTTAGGCTCGATTCATACACATAAGCATTTGGATTGAGTGATGTCTCAACTTTCTATATTATGATCTCACTAAAAAAATCTTCAAGGTGTCAATCTCCCTAACTAGTGGTATCAGAGCTGATATGATATGTTGTATGGTAGAGTGGCGCATGCACGAATAAGGGTCCATACTCCATAGTGTAGAGATAATGGTTCAAGGTGCGAGCATGAAAGATGATTAGTGGTATAAGGGATGCCAAAGGATCACATCATAGGTACGAATGAGAGTTCTTAAAGTAAAGGCAAATGTGCATGGCACAAGCAAACTCATATGGCACACAAGTGATCTTGGAGATGGCCCGTAAGATTGATAAAAGTTTCTGTTTTCGAGGGGTGTAACAATGTGGTGATAGACTCTCATGTTAGAGGGACATTGTTGAGTATGCATGTGTAAGTGTAAACAAATTGAGTTTCACATTAGAAAAATGTCACAAGTTTTAGTCGTTAATATAGAATAGTTGAGCTCGAACCCATAAGCTTAAGCTTTTTAGTTGAGTCCTGTCCCAACATGCTATATTATAGTCTCACTATAAGGCTTTCCAAGATATTAATCTCCCTAACAACTTTATCTACCTCTAAAGTTAGATTTGTGAGTGACATTGGACCTAATGCTTCAAGTACATATAGAAGAAATGACTCATATGTTCATAACTATGTGTTTTAATTGTGGAGAACAAGGTCATGTTCATCCTCAATGTAGTAAGCTAAATAGTAGTACTCCCAGAGTTGGAGAGGACATTAAGAATGAGAAACCTCATTGAAAATTCTTTCAACAATCTAAGGCTCAAGCTAAGGAATCAAGACGAGCAAATAAAAGAGTGTAGATCTACTCATGTGAAGGATATATAGACAAACTTCATTGATCAACAGGGGTAAAAAGAGATTAAAACCCCATGTATCACAATCTTTGAGGAACAAAGAAAAGAAAGAAAATTTCTTAAAGGTAGAAAGTGTTAGAATATAATAATTAAATTCATTTATTCCTATCATCTTAAGCTTTTAGAATAAGTGGTGATTTAACAGAAAATACACAGAGAAAGATTATAAAAGACACTATAACACCTAAGGAAAAAGTTATCTAGCTATGGAAAAAAAAAAAGGTTTTGAGATGTCTAATGGAAGAAAATATTGGCCTAATGAGAGTGGTTGTTTAAGAAATATGTAGGGTGACAAGTCTATCTTCAAAGAGAAATGTTTGTTTTCATTGTGTTGCACATCTCTTGTACATCTTTGTACAAGAGATGTGCAAATCTACCATTGAATATGTAAGACCAACATGTGAATCTCATAGATTCAATGGTGGATTTGCAAAAGAGATGAACAAAAGATGTGCAAAAGAATGACATCAAACATATATCATCTTCAAAACGTTTTGGAAGAAAATGTTTGGTATCTTGATCATGTTTATTGTTAAAGACAAATGTACGGTGAAAAGTCTATCTTCGAACACTTAAAGATATACAGTAAAGTTGATTTAGTCATCTTTGATGATGGGAGCAAAGCTAGAGTACTTGGAAAAGGAAAAATAGTTGTCCTTAGATTACCAATGCTAGAAGATGCTCTCTATGAAGAACATCTTAGAGCTACCTCGAAAAGTGTTAGTCAATTTTGGAATGATAATGATTGATAAGTGTTTTTCATCAAAAACAAGTACTCTCTATGTAACAACCCCAATTGTAGTCGAGAGAAATTCCTAGTCATAGACCAATAGATTGACATGAAGATGTGCAGGCCTATTAGTCCGATTTGGTCTATCTTAGTTAAATGGATCAAAACACCCCAAAAGTATAAAGTATTTTATTTCCAAATGATGTGATGGGTTGAATGGATTGAATAACAATCTTAATACTTCAAGAGCACAAGATCGAATCTCCACAAAAGTAAATTATATTTTATAATAGATTTTACCTTCATTCTTTGAAGGAAAATTTTTTTCTTTTTAAAGCAAAACCCTAATTTCTAACCCTATCCGTCGGTATATAAGGGTATATATATGTGTGTTTCTTTTAAATTCAAATTAAACACTAGTAAGGAAAGACAATTAGTATATGAATCACACTTATTAAAGATTGATTTAATACATGTCTCCAAATTCCTTTCATGCAATCAGTTTTTATGGAAAGTTTTAAGACATTCCATTCAACTCGCATGAAGAAAATTTTATATGGAAAATTTACGTCAACACTTTTGAAACACCATATATATCATGAATGTAGTCATTTTATTCAAAAGAAAATTTAATAGGTTTGAATTTTTCTCATATCTCCACATTAATTCCATGAATTCAGTTTTATAAGAAAATAATTATAAACATTCCATGCATAACGTATGGAGTGATTTACACATGGAATTTTCTACCCACATAATATCTTACGTCATACCTTGTCAAGAGTTAAAAATTCAATCTATTTGAAATTCACTCATAGTCGCATGGTTAAGTATAGAGTTTTCAAAATATAAAATCATTTCATCAATTATCTCTTCAAAATCACATAATATAATCGTACGAAAATAAATACATGGTATTAAATTTGCATCTTCTCTTAAATCAATTTACTAGGTTTCCTAAATCAACTAAACCTTAGTCATATTCCATTCAAGTAGTCACATACTGATAGACAAATTTGTTATTTTTCTTCCAAAACTCGTTCTTTAAAGTTTTTCTCAAAACACCATCTCACTCTCTGATTTTCATCTTCTCTCAAGAACCCTAGGACTCTAGCATCACCATGTTTGGCCACCTATTTGTTTCTCAAGACAATTTCAACTCTTTATCTCTCTCTATGACTCTACACGGCAACAAGAAACTCCAACACAAATTTATCTCTTCTACATTTTTCATCTCCACAAGTAAGCATCTAGTTTTTTCTATGTTTAAACTATTGTATATTTTTAGCAATGACATGCATATCATGATAGATTATAAATTATGAGGTATATGAGATTGTTTTCTTTGAATTTAGGTTGTAGGATAATTGTTAGAACACATGGAACACACGACTCGATACTCACCACAGTTTCTACACCAAGTCAGTGTGTTGCATGATGTCTTAGGTGTTCCATATGATAAAACATAAAGCATAGTATGGTTCTATGATGTCTTACGTGTTCTGTATTCAAGGGGATTAATTTTTGAATTCTTTTTAGATATAGTTTTAGAGCATATAAAAATCAGGTTCTACTGTAAACCTATAATTTATAGGTTCACAGCAACAAGGAAGAATATTAAAAAACATTTTGTTGCAAATGACAAGTCCTAAAATCATGAAATCCAGCATAATTGGATTCTATTAATAATAGAATAACTATACAAAATTTCATGAATTTTTGTGGTCATTTGATATAGGTTTCAAATTTCCAAATTTGGGGTTAGTGATCTGTCCCTGGACTAGCAGAAATGAGTGACCAGTTAGCATTTCCAAATTTACCCAGACATTTCTGGTTGGAGTTAGGTTCTGAAATTTTGTGGGATTATTACTAAAATTTTAGTAATCGACCACAATTTATTTGGGGATTTTATAGGCTCGGATAGAAGGTCAGATAAATTTTCAAATATGGAATGAGAATCTGGATTGTTTCAGTTATGAAGCAGAAATGGCTAATATTTCGACAGACTTAGGATAGGTGATTATCTTTGGAATTTTACAAATTTAATAAGAGAATTACTACTCCAACCCCAAGTCCCTCATTCTCATCTCCCCTTCCTCTTCTACTACTTCCACCACACCTGAATCTACCCACTTCGCCTCCACTGCAACACAGCTCGCCGGAACATAGGTGGTGGCTTTCCAGTTAAAATGGCAACGATGGGATTTGGGTTTAATACCTTAAATGCTTATTTGCAAGCCAGATGGGTGTCTTGTCCCCTTCTTGTATTGACACAAACAAATGTTGTGAGTTATAATCGATTGGGGGTGAAATTGAGGGTGTTATGGCCTATTGGGTAGTAGCCAATTGTGGAGATGCATTGGCTGTGTTGTCCGAAGAAGAAGAATAATGTAAGAAAATCAATGATTTGATGTGCGAAGAAGAACAGTGTGGCTTCATTGAGGGAGAAGAAAGAAAGAGATCGGAAGAGAGAAGGGTGAGAGAAATCATTAAAATAATGATTAAACATTGCTAGACTAAACTTTCATATGTGAAAGTTCACTGAAGCAAAGTTTTTATTTTAAAGTGTCTGTTAGAGGAGTAAAATGGCCTATAATAGATAAATATAGCTATTATAGGTTGTTTAAAGCATTTGCTGGAGATGCTCTAAACTGAACAAAATCCTTAGTTTTCAAAAACCTTTTGGTGACAAACGTGGGCTAGGCTTTGATAATGATGCTTCTTCTTCAAAAGGACCCTTGTTGACAAAGGAAAAATGAAATTTGTTTCTGCTTCCCAAACTTCATACAATGCTCCTAAGGTTGTTAAGAAGAGTAGGAGAGTGTAGGTGGATACTAGGCCTAGTGTGAAAGGTCATGGGTTGAATGGTCCAAGAGGTCTTAATCCCTCTAGGAATGAGCCTGTCCCAAGGCGTGCTCCTACTTGCCATTTGTGTGGGAAGGTGGTCAGATCCAACCTCACTGTTAGTCCCATTTGTCTAGGATGCCCATGACTCTGGATTCTCTTCCAAGGCAAGTGGTCACTCCTCCTAGAAGCAATGTGAAGAGTGTTATCTCCATGTGAGGGAAGTTGTCCATAAGTTGGATCAACTTAAGGTTATTTGTAGACATACCTAGTGTAGGTTGGGAATAGCATAGCTAGGATCGTGTGACATACATTTCATTTGCATCCTAGATCATACATATTTTGTGGCATGTTTTTTGCTCTCTCTCTCTCTCTCTCTAGTCTTCACATGCTTTTGCTATGTTTGTTTTGTTGTTTCCTTTCTTTTGTGTTTCCTCCATGCTTGTTTCCTAAGAACTTTTTTCTCCCTTTATGTCATATCTTGTACCTCGTACTGATTAAAATTAACATATATGATGGATGTGTTTTTGTGTGTGAGCTTCATGTTTAATAGATTGTATAAGCCTTGTCATGCTTAAATAGAAGTGACAAATTGTTATGTTTTAAATGCGTTCAAAAGTTTTTTATAAGAGATGGAATGCTCATATCTAAAAAGGAAAATTTAAACATGCAACGTACGTTTAATATCTCGTTCAGAATAAAACCTAAAAAAATATCTCAAATTTGTATCGTTTGAAACTTGTTCCAAGTCCTTTCGAACAAAAGCTATGTTTTCATATTTAAGCCTATTTGAACATTAATAATCCATTTGAAAGCTATTGTAGGAATATGAATCTTTCACATGGTTTTCGGTTTTTTACAAACAATTATAAATTCATATTATTCTCACAACTAAAGGTCAATTTTTGATAGACTTTTCTTCACATTTTTCATTGAGCTTAAGTGAGAAAAATAAAATATCCTTATTAGATCTTATGTGTTTTTCAGAAGAGAAATGAAAGACATTATGTTATGAAAGTAAATCATTGGGTGAGTAAATGGAATAAAAAACCAATAAGTGATTTGTCATTTCTCCCTATCATGTCTCTTGAAAAATCTTGTTAGAAATTTTTCAACAAATCAACAAGACATCATTGAAACTTTTCTATACTATTGTGTGAAAGCAAGATTTCTAAATCCAAAGACACTATGTGGATAGCATAGAGAGCATATTTAGGAGTTGACATACGATATCAATGAATGAAAAGAATAAGGATCGTAGGTGTATTAATCGGTGAACAAAGCCTGGATGGTACAACATGCGTCTCTAGGTGTTGAGTATCGTATGCGAGCTTCAAAGATCTTATACTCGTATATTTAGTAACAACCTACTAAAAACCCGATCTTCGCCAATAGTAAAAAAGAAAGGCATGTAAAATAGTCTTTGTTAGCATTTTTGCTAATGGGGGAAAATTTTTCTACATTTGGTTACATTTCTTTAAAAAAGAAAGGGAAGGTGACCTCTTTACCGGCATTTTATATGTGAAAACGCCGGTAAAGTAACTTTAATACCTAGATTTTGGAAAATAAAAAATCCAACTAACATGTTAGTGCACTTTACCGTGTTTTTACAAAAAAAATGCCAATGAAGTAACTTTTCTACGAGCATTTTGTTGAAAAATGCCAACATGTTAGTGACCTTTACCAACGTTCTTAAGAAAATGCCACTATGAATTTTGGTTTGGCGTCTAAGAACAATTCACCCGCGCCTCTCAAAATCTCCCCAAATTTCTTTTTCTCTTCACTTCCCTCCTTCCATTTGTCTTCCATTTCTCCAAATTTTATTCTCGCTCAAATCATTCATCTTCATACTGTCAACCATGGCTTTCGTTGGTCCACTATTCTGGCTTCTACTACTTTATATCAGTTATCTCTCTCTCTTTCGTTCTGTGAATTTGTAGAGTTTCAATATGAAGTCTTTGTGACTCTAACGTTCGTGCTTTCTTTGGTTCTCTCATATTGATTGGAGTTAGGGGTTTAATTTCTTGGTTTCGTTTTTGTTTACTTTGTTCTATTAACATTTCCGATGAGCTTTGTGCATTATAATGTAACATTCAATTTTTTAGTTTGATTCCTAATCCAAATAGCGCAACAATGCTCTCTCTCCAAGGTGATCTGCGACTAGCACAAGTACCAACAGCTCCAATTGGCTTCGTTCAAAGCGGAGTCCTGGGATTAGTCTTTCGCTGTTGGTTCTTCTGCTGCAGCCAATCTTAAGTGCTCTTAGACCTTGGACTCACACGAAGGTATTTTCTTAAATTTTTGTTTGAATTTTATATATTTGATGTAATTAAATTAGGGTTTGGATCATGTTGTTCGCTTAATATGTTGGAAGAGGTTTAGTTCTTCCTTGTTTGATTTATTGATTTCATCATTTCATTAAGGAAGTAGTTGGGATGTAAGTATTATTTCATAATTTTCTGTTTGTTTCTAGTTTGTTGTTGGGAAATATTCTCTAAAGGTAATGAGTGGGCTTTGACAGACTATGGGTTGGGCTTTCGGTGAAAGAAGCTCCTAGATCGGCCCATCCCAAGGTTGAATGGGTCAATATTCAACCTAGTGACTCTCGGTAAAATAAGGAAGAACATAATCTGTATCTCTGAATTTTCGGAAGACCCGAGAATAAGGAGCTGAGAATCAAAGAGAAAACGGCGAATCGCTGTTTAGACACCCAGATCTCTGAAAATCCCGAAGAATAAGAAGAGAGGATTACAACCAAAGCCAACAAAACATATAAAAGAAAGCATACTGGAAGGAGGAAGGTACGTGATTTTTTATTACGAATATTGTATTGTCAAACACTTGGAATTTTGGTAGCCTTACTGACTTAGGCATCGGAGTTATCCCTTACCGGACACCCCCGACAAGGATCTCTGATTTTCCCTTTTGTTCAAACAGGCTGCTGGAAATATATTCTAAGAGCCCTCGCCTTCCGTGCTCAATGTTCATCATACTGGAAATTGTTCTAATAGTTTGGCGCCATCTATGGGAACGATTCAAAAAATAAACCATAATGGTGACTACTCGTTCAAATCAGAATGCTGGCGTTCCTCCCCAGGGAGTCACAAACATAGGTTCCACCTCACCGAACCCCAGATGTAGCCACATTACAAGCAACCATCGTGCAGATGCAGAAAGATATGGAAGAACTACAACGAACCAATGCCACGTTATGGCAACAAACTGGAAATGGCGAAGAGCACAGTGGCCACAATAATCAAGAAGGCAATCCAGAACCTTCGAATCACCTAAGTGAGAACCAAGGAGGAGGCCCTGAACCCTCGATCCAGGAGGGAAAACGCCAGAAGACCAAAGCAGGCGTGAAGAAACTAAGAGAGGTGGTGGCCACCTTGGAAAAGAAGTGTGACCTTCTATAGGAATCTTCACAAAATGGCAAGGGTAAAACCTCCGTAGTAGATAATCTACTACAGGGAATAGCCTCACCATTCACTGAGAGGATTGTAGCCATGCGCCTCCCTGACAAATTCAAAGTGCCCAGCATCCCGGTGAACACTTGGATCAGTACCAAGCCCATCTCGATCTCCATGGCACATTTGATGAGGTGGCTTGTCGAGCTTTCCCTCTAACCTTGGGAGGGAATGCCCGAGATTGGTTCAGGAAGATACCCCCGAGTTCTGTAGATAGTTTTGCAGACCTGGGGAGAAAATCTCTAATCCAATTCTTCGCAGGAAGAAAACGCAAGAAGTCCTCCGGCCACTTGCTAACATTGGTCCAAGGAAAAGACGAATCTCTGAAGAGCTATATCATGAGATTCAATCAAGAGAAGTTGTCTCTAGATAACGTCACCGATGAAATGGCTTTTGCAGCGTTGTTTCAAGGAATCCATCCTGGCGGAGCCTTGATGATGGAGCTAGCCAAAAAACAACCAGAAAACCTTCAGGAATTCATGGACAAAGCAGAAGAATTTATCAACCAAGAAGAGAATCTCAGAGAATGGAGGCTCTCTCGGCAAACACCAGCCTGGGTTTAGAACGGAGGCGAGAAGAAGAAGAAGAAGGAACCCGAAGTTCTGGCCATAACTAGCCCCCGAGTCTATAAAAGGTATAATGAATACAATTTCACCCCTTTAAATACTGATGTTACAGAAGTCCTCATGGAGATCAAGAAGGACCCAGGATTTGTTCGCCCACCTAAAATAATAGGGGAACCACTGCTCAAGAATCAACACAAGTACTGTGCCTACCATGAGGCAAATGGCCATACCACCGAGGGGTGTATCACCTTGAGGTTGCTAATTGAAAAGCATATTGGGAATGGAAGGCTCGTCAAATTCTTGGTAGACCAAAGAGACCACTGAGACCATAACCCATAAGAAGAGCGCCATCCTCGGCAATACCCAAGGAGGGAGGACCAACCGCGACAATATCCGCCAAGAGACAACTGGCCTCAAAGGTATCCACACAGGGATTACAAAGCCCAAACACTTCCGAATCCCTGAGACCGAGATAGGCGAGAACAGGCTCAGAGTTATGAGCGGCGGCGGGAGGAGCCAAGACGCGAACGAAGCAAAAGCCATGGCCAAGCAAACGGTATATCCTCGAAGAAATCAGAACAATATCCGGGGGATTTGCGGGGGGAGGTGAGACTAATTCAGCAAGAAAAGCTTATGCCCGACAAGCAAAAAGCTGGGAACTTTACATTGTGGATTGACCTCTCAAAACGTGGAAGAAAGATTCCTTTATCATCGGACTCTCCGATGATGATTATGTAGGAGTGAGTTGACCCCACACCGACACTTTGGTTGTCTCGATACAGATCGGAAACCACAACGTCCGCCATATCCTGGTAAATAACGGAAGCTCAGCTGACATCCTATATTGGTCAGCTTTCTTACATCTCGGTATTTCCTGAGACAAGATCATCCCAGCAGCATCCCCCCTTGTGGGATTCACCGAAGAGCAGGTCTATCCTGTGGGGTCCATTGAACTCCTAGTGATTCTAGGAGAATACCCGAGACAAAGGACAGTCATGGTCAAATTCCTGGTAGTCGACAGACCATCCATGTACAACGCCATCATGGGCCAGGCCGCTTTGAATGAGTTGGAAGCTATAACCTCAACCGCTCATCTCAAGATGAAGTTCCCAACTAAGGAAGGAGTGGGAGAAGTAAGAGGTGACCAATGGGTAGCACGTCAGTGTTATAATACTTCTCTCAAAGAGTTGCCGGAGAAATCCAGTCTCATAGAAGGAGCTAAGGAGGGAGGCAAATAGCAACCAATATCGGGAGAATCGGTTGAGGGACTAGAAGAGTTTGAGATCGGCGATTCTGAGAAGAAAATCAGGGTCGGATCGCAATTACCCCAAGAACAAAAGAAGGTACTGGTGGAATTCCTACGAACGAATGCAGATGTATTTGCATGGAGCCATGAAGATATGCCTGGAGTAAAGCCCTCAGTGATAGCTCATCAACTCAACGTAGATCTGAGCCACAGACCCATGAAATAGAAAAGAAGAAGCTTCGCCCCAGAACGAAATCAAGCAGTTGCGGCCGAGGTGGAAAAACTGTTACAAGTGGGTTTCATTTGAGAGGTGGACTACCTTGAAGGGCTAGCTAATGTAGTCTTGGTGAAGAAAGCAAATGGCAAGTGGAGGATGTGCGTAGACTTTACTGACCTCAACAAGGCATGCCCAAAAGATAGCTTCCCCCTACCTCGGATAGATCTACTAGTGGATTCAACCTCAGGCCATGAACTCCTCAGCTTCATGGACACTTTTTCCGAGTATAATCAAATACATATGCATGAGGTAGATCAAGAAAAAACTTCTTTCATCACTGACCAGGGATTATATTGTTACAAAATGATGCATTTTGGATTAAAAAATGCTGGGGCTACCTACCAAAGATTAGTGAACAAAATGTTCCAAGACCAAATCGGGCGGAATGTAAAAGTATACGTAGACGATATGCTCATCAAAAGCATTCGATCGAGAAGCCACGTAGAAGACTTGGTAGAGACTTTCGGAACACTGAGACAGTACCAGATGAAACGAAATCCCGCCAAATGCGCCTTCAGCGTAGCTTTCGAAAAATTTCTGGGATTCTTGGTTTCGCAGAGAGGGATCAAAGCAAATCCCAAGAAGATACAAGTAGTTCTGGACATGCATCCCCCAAAGACCACGAAGCAGCTGCAGCAACTGATCGGGAGAATAACGGCGCTAAATCGGTTCATATCCCGATCTACAGATAAGTGTCTCCCTTTCTTTAAAATTCTCAGGAAAGAGTTTACTTGGGGCGAAGAATGTGAAGAAACCTTCGAATGATTAAAGGAATACCTGAGTAATCCACCACTCTTGAGCAGAGTAACCGAGGGGGAGATACTATACCTATATCTGGCAGTATCACCTTCGGCAGTGAGTTCAGCCCTGATCCGAGAAGATAAAGGAGTCCAAAGACCGGTCTACTTCACCAGCAAAGCATTCCACGGAGCTGAAGAGAGATATCCTCGGTTAGAAAAGTTGGCATTCGCCTTGGTGGTCTCAGCCCGGAGGTTAAGGCCATACTTCCAAGCGCATGCTATCAGAGTCCTCACTGAATATCTTATGAAGAAAGTTCTACAAAAGCCAGACATCTCGGGAAGACTAATAAATTGGGCAATAGAACTTGGGGAGTTCGACATTGAATTCCACTCGAGAACCGCCATCAAAGGACAAGCAATGGCAGACTTCTTGGTAGAATTCTGTAACGTCCCAGAAAACGAAAAGCTCCCAAGGGATGAAACTTGGGTAGTCTATGTAGACGGATCGTCCACAAACACAGGAGTGCAGTGAGAATAGTGCTAATAAGCCCGGAAAAATAAGAGCTGGAATTCGCCATCAAAATGGGCTTCGCCACCACCAATAATGAAGTATAAGCAGTCCTAGCTAGTCTCGGGATAGCCAAAGACCTGGGAGCTCAAAATCTGGAAGTCAAAAGTGACTCCCAGGTAATAGTCGGCCACATCCATGGCGATTATGAAGCTTGGGGCTATAGGATGATCAAGTATCTTGCCAAAGTCCTGGAGAGCTGAGCCTATTTCGACAAGATAGTCTTCACAAAAATCCTGAGAGAAAAAAATGTTAGAGCCGATGCCCTAACTCGGATAGGATCAGGATCAGACGAAGAAATCGACGCATCCAAACACAAGGTAAGAATCCTAACTGATCCTTCCATTGCTGGAAATAATGATACGATGCATATCAACATCGAAGATCCTAGTCCGGAATGGGCAAAGGGGATTATTCAGTATTTAAAAAATGGGAATCTCCCTGAAGATAAGGAGTCTCGGAAAATCAGGATACAATCAGCAAGATATACTATCAACGGGGATATTCTCTATAAAAGGGGATATACCCTACCTCTCCTCAAGTGCCTGTCAAAATTCGAGGGCGAATATGTCCTCCGAGAAATACACGAAGGAATCTGTGGCAGTCATATGAGAAGTTGGATGCTCGCTCACAAAGCTGTTAGGGCCGAATACTACTGGCCGAATATGAATGGAGATTCAGTCGCACTGGTCAAACATTGCGACAGATGCCAACGGTTCGCCCGAGATGAAAAAAGTCTTCCAAAAGAATTAAGTCCAATCTCGTCACCATGGTCCTTTGCCAAATGGGGGGTCGTCATTGTGGGACCACTTCCAACCGAAAAAGGGGTCTGTAAGTTCTTGGTAGTAGCTGTGGATTATTTCACCAAATGGGCAGAAGTGGAGGCCTTAACCACTATTACAACTGGGAACATCAAAACTTTCATATGGAAGTCAATTGTCTGCCGATATGGAATCCCTTATGTATTCGTCACCGACAATGGCAAACAATTCGACTGTGATCCATTCAAGAAGTGATGTGCAAAGCTTCAAATCAGAAATTTCTTTTCATCACCGGGGCATCCACAGGCAAATGGGCAGGTAGAAGCCACAAACAAAACCCTTATGAAAATACTGAAGAAAAAGCTGACCGAGAAGAAAGGAGCATGGGTGGAATTTATCCCAGAAGTCTTATGGTCTTACTGCACAACAACCAGGACCCCTACTGATGAGACGCCCTACTCCCTCACATTTGGAACAGAAGCAGTCATCCCGGCAAAAATTGGGTCTCCCAGCTTCAGAGTATCACACTACAACCCTAGACTCCTGGAATCTCCCTACATCTTGACTTATTATCATAAAAGAGGGAAGAAGCAGCGGTGCGAATGGCTATCTACCAGCAGAAATCAGCCAAGTATTCCAACAAGAAAGTGAGGCCGAGAAGTTTCAAGCTCAGAAATTGGGTTCTCAGAAAGGTGACTATCGCCACCAAGAATCCAACCGAGGGAAAGCTCGGACCAACCTGGGAAGGACCATATCAAGTAGTAAAAAGTCACCGACAGGGAGCATATCATCTGCAAATGGCAAAGGGCAAACAACTACCAAGGCCATGGAATGCAGAGCACTTGAAAAAATATTATCCGTAGAAATTGCTGTATTTTCTTTTGTTGTTTTTCCAGGGAGTCAATAAAAGAAGCATGACATTCAAATAAATATGGATCTGTTCATATCGGCTACTGCAAGTCTCTACGGAAAAAATCTTCATCGCCTAAAGCCGAAGTTAGCCGATGAAGTACGGAAAAAATCTTCATCACCTAACGCTGAAGTTAGCTAATGAAGTATGAAAAAAATCTTCATCGCCTAACGCCGAAGTTAGCCTCGAAGTTAGCCGATGAAGTACGAAAAATCTTCATCGCCTAACTTCGAAGTTAGCCGATGAAGTACGGAAAAAACCTTCATCACCTAATGCCGAAGTTGGCGGATGAAGTACGAAAAAAATCTTCATCGCCTAACGCCGAAGTTAGCGGATGATAGCGGAAAAAATCTTCATCGCCTAACGCTGAAGTTAGCCGATGAAGTACGAAAAAAAATCTTCCATCACCTAACGCCAAAGTTAGCTGATGAAGTATGGAAAAAAATCTTCATCCCTCAACGCCGAGTTACGCCAATGACAAATCAAGGAGGAAATCTCAGCAAAAACTGTTTATAAACTAAGTAAACTTCACTGCTAGGATGAATTTCAGTCAAAAATAACCAAGCCAAAACAGGGTCTCGGCTTAGTTATAGGGGGGGAAATAGATAATCCAAAAACTCAAAGACTCAAGTCAGCCAAGGGGATAGAATCTTCTCAAAAAAAAAAAATCTTACTTAGATTGATAAGATTGATACAAATAGTGAGTAAATGTACATCATCACCAAAAAAAAGGGGGGAGTCCTATTCAATCTAAAAAACGGGAAAGGGGGGGGGAGTCCTATTCATCTCGGGAGTCTTCATCATAAACCGTATCTTCCGAGTTGAAATCTGAATCAGAGACACCTGGGGGAAGTTGAGGCAAAGATCGGTCCGTAGGGTAGCCCATCCGCTCCTCCCAATTCGAAACATCAGGAAACAACTCATCTCCCATGTAGTGAAGTTCACTACGAGCGCTCTCGGGGACAGGAAGGAAGTCATACTTTACAGACTGAGCCTCAAAATTGAAAAGGCAAGGGTTCAGCACCAGGGTGCGAAAAGCTTCAAAACCCCAGTTGAAACCCCGAGCCCAACTATGATCTTGGAGCCAAGGAAGAAAGGACAATTGCTTGAAATATCGGGCAGCTTTAACTTGGAAATAGGATAATTTCTTCTTCAAATATTAACATCTACCCTCAACTTCCTCAAGCCGTTGGGTGGCGACCTTCAGATCCATCTCAACTTCTTCCTTCCCAGCCTTGGCAGATATCTCTTCATTCAAAACAACTTGGCTAGCCTCAAGAGAAGTCATGATCACTTCAGAGGCGTCTAACCGAGCCTCTAAGTCTGATATCTTTTGGGCTTGTAAAATAGAAGAGTCTTGAGCTTGCTGCCTTAGCATGGAAACTTGTTGATCTTTTTCGGTGCACTGAGCATCAATAACGATGAATGTTGCTGACTCTCGGATAACAGAGTTTGTAGCTGGCCTACCTCAGCTTCAAAACCTTTCAACCAAAGCACGTCACCTTCAAGACTTCGCACCTTCACGCACATCTCAGACAATTCCTGGGGATGCTCCCTTAGATGTTCTTGATACTCCCGATACAGAACCAACAGCTTCACCACATACTAAAAAAAAGAAAAAGGTCAAGGAGTTAGGAAAAGCAAGGGCAGAGAAAAACTTTCACAAAACTTGTGTAGGTATACATACCTCGATTTGATGATGGATTATGATATTAGCAAATCGTTTAGGAGACGTCCTGCCAGCTCTAGGCCTTCGGAGGTAATTCTCAAGAGCTAAGGCTTGGAGGGCCTCGAGTGGACATCTGAGCAAACCCTCTCTCAGGGATCGGATTGGAAGTTTTCACGCAGAAGACTCCCCTGATGGCACTTCAGGCTGATTAGTTCTTGGGTCTTGAAAAGGAGTTGGCCTATCTTCCAGTCCCCTCGGAGATAGAGTTGGGGGGTCCGTGCCAGCTTTTGATGAACAGACAAACGGATTTGGAAGATCATCTGAAACTTTCTCAGTTGCACCCATTGAAGGCTCTGCCGAGACATCATCTCAGATAAAATTATCGCGACCAGATCTTGCGGAGTCTGAATCATCTAGAATTTCGTAGATGATTGCAGGGGAGCCTTCAACACCTTTCGGGGAAAAAGGTGTGGGAAGAGGAAAGCTCGGTTCAGCATACATGGCACTGGCCTCGTCAATCAAATCACTTAAGTGCACGCCCATGCCAATGCCCATATCAACATTTTTTTTCCTCTTCAGATTTTCCTCAAGGGGAGCCTTCCCTTTATCTGAGGCCTTCCGTTTTTTCTGAGCTATCATCTTGACCCTGCCAACAGTATGGCCACTCTGGATAGCATTGGCCATTACCTTCTCTATCGGGACCTGGGGCTCCATTGAACCCTCTCGGCTATCAGATTTAGACTCGTTGCTCAGAGATGCCAAGAGATTTTCTAAATGAGGCATCTGGCGAATGGATGGAATAGCACTACCCCGGTGTAGCTCGGATAAAAGAATTTGCTCCGGGCGAGAAGTAGAACCCTGAGGGGGGCGGTCAAAAAGATCTTCTAAACCCAATGCTCTCTGATCCTCAGAGAATGTGGCTGGCATGGCTTCAGGGATGGACTCTGTTAAAAGCTTAGATGTGCCCTTCTTGATATTCCGTTGAGGCTTAGATGCAGCACGGGATGACTTCTCAGTAACAGCCCGTCTCGGTGGTAAAACATTCTTGTATTTGCTTTTCTTTCTCCAGATAGATTTATCCTCGGGAATCTAATAGCCCAAATACTTCCTCATATTCTCAATCGTCACAATGGTGTCAAACTTGATCCTCTCCACGTTCAGTATATCCCGGGAAAAGGTAAGCATTGTATTGACCTTGATAACTTTGTCTTGGCTCAAACGCGGGATCCCCAGGGCTGAGAATAGGAAAGTAAGGTGAAAAATCATGTACGCCTGTAAAAAAAAAAAAAAAAAAAAAAAAAGAAAAAGAGAACAAGGAAATATTCATACCTTCAATGCTAGGAGCCCTCCATTGTCTGGGAATCCTTCGCACATCAGACAAGGCCTCATGCGGAAAACACTCCCAGCCACCTGAGACATAGAAATACCCATGCCTCCACTCCTTGTTGCTAGTGAGGCTCGGAGGCAAGATTAAGAAGAGTGGATTGGACTGGACTTGAAAAGCAATAGTCCCATCTTGGTATTGTTGCACTCGGTAAATTGAGAAAAACTCTTAGATCGACATTCAGTATTCTCCAAGGATAGCGAGCCATAATAGATACGCCGCGAAGAAGTATCTCCAACCGTTGGGTCTGATCTGACTTGGGGCTACTTGGAGATATTCTAAGAACTCTCGGGCTATAGCAGGAAATGGGAGACGAAGCCCGACTATAAACATTCTATCAAAAAGACAGATCTCACCGCCATGAAAGTTTCCGTCTGGACCTTTGAAATGGAGTTGAACTTCAGGAGGAATGTCGAAATTATGACGCAGCCGTGACTCATCTGCAGAGGTGAGTTTCGCCTTGCTAGTCCTTTCTAGGGGAACGTAAGAGATCGGAACCCTAGCCCCGCCTTCGATCAGTAAGGAACTTCGTCATCGTCGACTCTGGCGCCGCTGTCCTCCGCCTCAACAGAGTCATCAATATAGGGAACTTCATCCCCTCACCTTGGGAGTGTGGAGTATCCGAACCCTTAGACGGAGATGAGGAGGCCTTCAGATGGAGAGGCAGACATTTTAAAGGAAAGATTGGGAAAGACTAGAGGATCAGAGACTGTTAAAGACAAAGAGAAGAAAAACATACAACAATGGAAGATGGAGAAGGAGACCTAGCACTATTTAAACTCGTCTCAGGAAATGAAGGGACAGCCGTCAACTCTCGAGAAAATGAAGAGGCAGCCGTGATCACTACCAACAAGGGAGAAAGGGAGGCGACACAATGAAATGTTGTGGATAAGATCGGATGTGATATGCGAAACCCTAGGGAATTGACCCGTGTTTCGCACCATAAATAGAAGAGATGGGGTCTCGGAAATATGACAGATGAAAAACCCTAAACCGACACGTGGATTATAGGCCATCCCTGTCAAAAAGACAAAGATAAGTTGGTAGATGTGTAGGTCTGGTGATTAAGAGAGCATCTTAATTCCCATAAGCGAGCTAGGTCTCGGGTTGGGAATTGGGGGGTAACTGTTGGGAAATATTCTCTAAAGGTAATGAGTGGGCTTTGATAGACTATGGGTTGGACTTTCGGTGAAAGGGGCTCCTAGATCTGCCCATCCTAAGGTTGAATGGGTCAATATTCAATCTAGTGGCTCTCGGTAAAATACCGAGAGTCATAAGGAATAACAAAATCCGTATCTCTGATTTTTCGGAAGACCCGAGAATAAGGAGTTGAGAATCAAAGAAAAAACGGCGAATCGCTGTTTAGACGCCCAGATCTCTGAAAATCCCGAAGAATAAGAAGAGAGGATCGCAACCAAAGCCAACAAAACATATAAAAGAAAGCATACTGGAAGGAGGAAGGTACGTGATTTTTAATTACAAATATTGTATTCTCAAACACTTTGAATTTTGGTAGCCTTACTGACTTAGGCATCAGAGTTATTCTCCGCCGGACACTCCCGACAAGGATCTTTGATTTTCCCTTTTGTTCAAACAGGTTGCTGAAAATATATTTTAAGAGACCTCGTCTTCTGTGCTCAGTGTTCATCATACTGGAAATTGTTCTAACATTTGTCTCGCTCGAAAATTGTTCTTGCAAAAATTTTCAAGAAAATAATTATTTTCCTCAATAAGTCTACCGAGCAGATCTTGATTTTGATTTGTTTCTCTTAGGTTTGAGAAAATTAGAGGTTTAAGAGCTTGTGATATGGTTTCCGATTTTGATATATTGAAATATGGGTGCAATTAGAAATACAATGGATTGCCGAGAGAGAGATAAGGTCATAGATTTTCGAATAATATCTGGGTGATAACTTCGATCCTTTGTTTCTTTTTTCGATGAAGCTTATGTGCATAATAAGCATGTCATTGTTATTAGCAATATCAGCCATCTGATTTGCATGATACATTACAGTAGGGTTCTAATTAATTAAGAAATGCAATGGATCTTATTAGGAGGAAGTAAATATTAACTAAATGTGGAGTTCAAGCTGCAAAATAGGGAAACAACTAATCTGTCTAGATTTGGAATGTTCAGAAAAGATGAAGTTAGTCTTCTATAGGAATATCATCGTTTGGCATGTTTGCTATTATTATATTTTAACACGAATTGAATCTAAATGTGATTTCGCAAATTCATTCAACAATATGAGAAGTAGACCTTTGGAGTTTCGAGACTATAAAGGTAGTGAGTGAGTGAGAGGGAGAGACAAAGGGTGATGACAATGAAATATCACTCATGTTGAAGATCCTCTCGAAACTAAATTCTATAATTTCCATGTAGGATAGACAGGGTCAACCCGATGAATATTGACCGAGAAACTGGTACTCTAGCCCATGCAACAACAAAGTACGTAAGTGATATATATGAGGTAAAGGTTCCAATGAAGTTAACTATATATGTAGAAAATGTAGTTATATTGCATATATATATTTTAAAGAGTTTTTGTCTCTATGTGGCAGTACAACAATAATTGAGGACCCGAGACAAGTTAACAAAAAACAAAATGATCTTAATTTAGATCTAGAAGATGTTGGTGTTTTCTATGGGAATGAGCTAGAGTGGGGAATCTGGGATGCGTTGAAAGGTTTGGCTTTTAACTTTGCAGTAATGGAGCTCTTCCTTCTTGTGATTAATTCACATTACAACCAAATTATTTGTATGTCTTAATTATAATTGAGTGACCTGTATGGAATCCTATCTTGATCGAAGGGTTCACTAGTACTGTTTAAGAGTATAAAATAACACTTATGTTCGTTCTTGTGATTCACATTACGTACAGCCAAATTTGAGTTTTATATTTTCGTTCAAAGTAGAAAGTCTATTTATGAAGTTGGATCTTTTGTCATATTTTCAAGCCCAAGCACTTTTCTTCTTCTTTCTTTTTTTTTTTTTTTTTTTTTTTTTTTTATAAGTATTTTAAGCATTGCTTTGTTAATTTTATGTTGCGGTCTTCTGTTATTCTTAAGCTTTTCATTTCTGTTCTTCCTAAGCTTTTTCTTGTTGCTTTTTGATTATTTGTTGAATCAATTAACTTGCACCAAGTTTCATATATAGTCTTTGTTTTTGTAGGATTGAGCCATTTGACTACCTGCTTCTGAACATGGTTTCTTCTATGGATTATGAGTTTGGATTAATTATAATGACTTGACTTGTCCATCCAATAAAAATAACAGACAAAAAATAATCTTTTGAAAATATGAAAGATTTTTATGCTAACGCATTAAATTATCAAGCTTAGCTGTTTATTTACTTGTGTATTTTCTTGATTCTATTGTATTTGTTTGTCTCAAACATTTTAGATTGCAAAAGTTTGTCAACTGATCAGTTCCATGTTATATGTTTTATTCCGGTTATGGCAATATGTAACATACTATATATGATAATTTTTTTTCTTCTATTTTATATAAAAAAAAAAATCATAAAATTAGCTGTGTTTGTTTGTTTGTTTTTTCTTTTTCTTTTTGTTTTTTGTTTTTGTTTTTTGTTTTTTGTTTTTTTTTTAAAGTGCCTCTAAATAAAATAATAATACTATTTTCTTTTATTTTCTTTTTTTATAATTTCTTATTTTTTAAAAAAAATTTACAAGCATTTTTTTTAAATAAAAACATCGGTAAATAAAGAGATGTGTTTAGTGTTATTTTCCTACATACACATTTCCTATCCATCTCTTTTTTAAATTCATCATTGAATCTGTAGGACTTACATATAGATTCCACATATTCAATAATAAATCTGCACATCTCTTATATCGAGATAGACAAAAAATATGTAAAAGAATAAAAATAAACATTTCTTGTAAATAAATTTAGTGGCGTTTCTTATAAACGTCTAAAAAATTAGAAAACACTGGTAAAGCTGAAACGAAAATGTTGGCGTTTAAAAAAAAACGTCGGTAATGTTGGGTTTCCATAGTTTGCATGATTATACAATGATCATTGCATGTGTTTGAATATGTTAATTTTTTAATAACATATTTTTCATGATTGAATCGTACTTTAGATATAAGTTTTTCCTATTTGAAATAAATTAAGCTTTTAAATATTTGTAGTTTGTCAAACAGACCTATTCAGCCCCTTCTAGATCTAATAAAGATTAAACTATCATCTTTATCCTCCTACTCAATCTCCCTCACTTTAATTAGTTCATGATATCCTACTCAAGACTCACATCCCAGTAATGCAAAAAAAAAAAAAAAAAAAAAAACTAGTCACTGTTGGAACTTTCTACAATTATTTTGGTAACTGAATTCTGCCTTGTATATAACCATTATTAGACTTCAATTTGTTAACACAATTTCTTCAAAATCCAATCTAAATCGTGGTATCGCATTAATTGTTTTTTTTTTCTCTCATTTCTTTGAAATGCTCAAAATTAAAACACTATCACTACGTAAGTGAGCACATTAAAGAACTTGTTCATCAATTATTAAAAAATAAAAAACTTGTTCATCACCAAATCCAACTATATGTAAATTAAAGGATTGCTTCCCTACATATAGCATAATTCATGTACCACTTGTTTAAGTCATTCAATTGATCTAGTAAGACAATTGAAGGACATGAGATGAATTCCCACAAACTAAATTTCAGTTAAACATGATTTAATCAAGATCAAAATTCAATTTTATCTGGGTTAGCAGACAATTTGATACGTTTTTTTGATGTAATTGAAAACTCAATTTCGCTCATCTTTCCCCCCGCGGCGGTCGTTCTGGAAATGAAGAGGTGGAGACAGGGACAGACTTATGTGTAGACCAAAAGAGGCCATGGCCCCCTTTGATTTTTTTGTTTTTGTTTTTGTTTTTTTATTAAGTTAAATGTATATGTATTTTTAGTTTAAAAATTAGGTTTGACCCTTATCAAAAATATGTTTGACCTCTCAATATTCTGTCCCTCGATGGAGACTGACTAACAATAATCAAATATTCTAGATGGCATCTTTTTAGTATGTCAAAGTTCTATACCTGTTAGGAATATTGCTATTGAACAAAGGTATCTTGTCTTAGTGTTTAGATGAACTAGAGAGCCCTAATAAATACTTGTCTTGGCTAAGGTGTTTTCATCTCCTTCATGGATCATGTGGCTACATCTGAGAATGCCCTAAAATGTTTTAATACGCCAACCTAGATATCTGCAAACATATAATAATGAATACAGAAAGAACATGATCATAGCACAAATGTACAAGTTTGAATAATTTTAATTCATGTCAGGAACTTGTGTCCAATCCATTAACCTAAGGCATAAATTAGGAACACAAGTCTCACTCACTTTTGAACTACAAGTTCCTATGAAGAGCCGACAATAACATGTGAGAATGACCAACATATACACTAGTACAAGAATCTTTTTATCGAGAGGTACCTAGGAAGCACAAAGCTCAAGCATTTGATTACCCCAACAAGAATTCCCATTGAATCGAACGCAGTATAAAACCAAACCAAACCGGCATTGTAATGGAGACAGAATAAACCTACTGTCCCACAAAATCTGGTATTGGACAAATGCAAATCTAGTGAAGGTACAAAGGGATATTACAAAATATCAAAACTGCCCTTACATAGATCTTCTGCACTAAAGAGAAGCAACTAGTGGGGCATTTGTTAAAACGGGGGGCGTTTTTAACGTTAAGAAAACAATTTATATTTAATTAGCATTGGGTTTCTCCTATACATCCGAGAGATTCGGCCGGACGATAGCTTTATTATATATAATTACAACTGAGAAAAGCCATAAAAAAAAGCATCCATGAACTAGATTAATATATTAGTTCAGGAGATCAGTGAGAAACCTTAAACTAAAATTCATCATTCAGTTTCAATCATTTGTCTATTTAAGTTATTTTAACATATATATGATATCTCACTTGGACCATTCGTGGGTGCACCAAATCAGCAGAATCTTAAAAGAGCCAAACTAGGGAAAAGTTAACATTCAAATTATTAATAAATGTCTAAGCAATGCACCAGAAACAGTGTTTATACATGATTTTTTTTATGTGTGTTAGTGAGTGAGTGAGAGAGAGAGAGAGAGAAAGAAAGAGAATATTCTTCTCAAAGTAATCACAACCGACTCAAGAGTTTTCAAGAGTAAAAGATCCAAAACTACATTATCACCTTTGCATTTAGTGTTTATGATGGTTAGAGATGTCGTACTTCTTAACCTCATTTAGGGTTTCGGGGGTTTAGTTTGAAAGGAAGATAATCTGGGTGAAAAATTGAGTTATGTCGTTTCAAAGTTATTAACTTGATAGTTATCATTGTGAGTCATAAATTCTTTTTGGCTGCCTTTGGAGATCCACAAATCAAATCCAAGGCTGCAATATTCATAATCAACAAATCATGTAGATTATAGTTCATTAAATTTACTCTTAATTTTTCGTATCTCTCAGATTAGTGGAAATCCATTTTCATTCCAGCAACATATGCAAACACTATTCATCCAAAATTTGAAAGCAAGTGATAAAGAAATTACCATATTCAATTTAGGCAAAGAAATCAGGAGAAGTGCACGGTAGAGCTGGATTCTTCATTTCCCTTGCTTTGATCTGCCTTCTTCTTTTTCTTCTTATATGGGATCCCCCTTGCCTTAGCTTGACACTCCCTCACCTCCCGAAGATAAACCCGGATTGCACCGCTGGCGAATGGATTCGTCTCCGGAGACCCTCCGTTCTCTTCGTACGCAGCTCGGAGCCGCCCAATGAGGGCGTCGAGGCTGCCCCAGGCCTGCCTAAGCGGGCAGGTGCAAGGTGCAGGCGGCTCAGGCTGCCCGTAAAACATACACCCTTGGAGGTGAACTTTTGTCTTTCCAAACTGGTCAAGATATCGAAGAAACTCCAACACATGGTTGCAGTTGCACTGGGAGAGTGGAACTGGGGGCCTCTGATTCTTCAGGTACTGCCCGAAAGTGTTCCAGTCCCTTCTTTTCTGTGACTCATAACGGCTTGGCGTTGTCTGCGGCTGCTGATGGTGGTGATGATCGCCGGGAGAGCTTGATGATCCCTCGACCAAATCTTTCCCGGTGGACATCTTGGCCGGTTAAGGGGTTGGAGATGGTGGGACAAAGTAAATTAATTTTCGTAAATAAAAGAAAGAATCCGGTGTGGGTGAAAGGAATAGTAGTAAGGAGTGGAGGAAGATGAATATCACATCATGGGGCTATTGAGTAGACACGCCATGGGCCATATCATGAGTTGCTTTCTGTTCATCTTTTTCTTCGTCTTTCTTTGTAATTAATCCTTTTTTTAAATTGTACTAGCTAATCACCATTAACTATACGTTTCCCCCTATAAACATACAATTATTGTATGCTCTTTGTCAACGTAAGATCGAGTTTTTTTTTTTTTTAATTAAGCAGGTATATTTAATTACCATTATTACCCCGGACACGGTCAATCAGTAGGTATACTATATTCATTAGTAAAATTATGTACCAAAATATAGTTTAGTTAAACAGTGAATGCAACTTGGGAGCTAGTATATATATATATATATATATATATGAAGCAGAAGAAATGAAAGTAGATGTGATTATGTTATCTGTTATTTGGATATATATATATATATGGTGTTGCTGGTTGTCCTTACCAAGGCAAAATGGATACTAAAATAACTACTAAGCCAACAAAATACGTACATGAAACCTGTTGTATAACATTTTCACTACTGCATGCATGCATGCCATGATACACAACACACAACCGGCTTTGTGGTATGTATTAAAATATTTGATTAAATGATTAAATTTTTCTTTTCCTATTAGTTTAAATTTTTGGGACAAGTGGTGATTTAACATGATATAAAAGCCAAATGTCTTGAATTCAAACCTTAATTTCATCATTTACCTCTCATTTCAATTAATTATTTCACGCGTTGAGCATCACCTATTAAAAAGGAGGTTGAGCCCATACGTAAGAGAGAGTGTTAAAGTATTTGATTAAATGATTAAATTTATCTATTCCTATTAGCTTAAATTTTTGGGACAAGTAGTGATTTAACAGTATGCATGCGAAGTCGGGCAGAACTATAATTGTTTTGACAATGTATAATAGTGTGCAGCAGAAGTTAGAATTGAAGACTAAAAATGAACGTAAGAAAGAAAATAATGATAGTAGAAGATAAAGATCCTATTTGCCCAAATAAGCAAATAAAGAATAATTTTAAAAGACTAAAGTTATATTCATACTCCAGAGCTTAATTGCAAAATAATACAAACTTGCCTTTATATATGCTTTATGTAGGCTAAGTTTGAATACTTTCCAACCAAAATACTTAGAAAAAAATATAAAATATAAAAATAACTCTAAACTTAAAAACAAATTAAAAAAAAAAAAGATATTATTCTGAAAATAATCTTCAAATATTTTGTATGATTCTTTCCATTTTTGCGCTGATTTTATTCATAAAAATAATCTTCACATTTTATGCCTTATTCTCCTGCATCAGCATGCTAATGCATGGATAGGTAAACATTTTCTTTCTTACCTTGTCCACCCTACCAACGTTCCTCTCTTGGTGCCTCCATAACATTTTACACATGCGAGGCTGGACAAAAGCTTTCTAATCATGAGTTTTTTTTAACGATTTGGATTAGTGAAATGCTTGACACACACATGTAAACAAACGCACTTCTACAGAAAATAAAATATTAGGTAAGGCATGTGATTAATTATATTTTTGCATTAAACCTCGCACATGTTTTTTTAATTATATTTCTGTGCTATCCATTAAATTTGTACTTGCTATGATTTGAAAGGTGAACAACCTGTGGCTTATAATAAAATTCTGAAGTTTTTTTTTTATTTTTCTTATACAAGATAAGGGAAAGGAAAAAGAAAAATATATGGAGGATTTTTATCACTCTTAAACTTAATAAAAAGAATAAAGAAAAAAAAATAAAAATGTATTCAAGCACAAAATTTAAAACAGCCTATTTAGTTATAAGGTGTGCACAAATTCTGGGGCTTATATGTGAGAGCATTAACTAAAATTTAGGCAAATTTGCCTATTCTTACTTATGCATATTCACTTGTATTGAAACTCAAAATCTTTGATGAATTTCGAACTAAATCGCAGAAAGTGTGCAGTTAATGCTTACTGTACTGCTGACTGCTATTTTGGTAGGATTATTGGTACGATATTGGAACTAATTAACATGACATAACTTGTTTGATAATTCAGTCATTGCCATAGCGAGTTTTCTTTCTTATATATTTCTTTTTTTCCAAATATTTATGTTTTCTTAGATCTCATTTCCCATCTTGTTAGGCTTGTCTTTTATATATTTTTTGTGTACTTGAATTGTGTATTTACTCTTTTTAATAAATTTTTCCATTACTCATTAAAATAAATATTTTTGTGTATTTTTTTTCTAGTATATTTTTTTGTGACATTTCCATACGTTGATTTGTTTGGCCGATGTGCTGATTGCTGTGCTAGCTATTATTTGAGCTGAACTAAAGAAACAGAGCAGAATTCTGTCTTTCTTTTTAAGTTACTCTGAATATACTTATCTTGCGAAACCTGTTGGTTTAGGCATCATATGCATTAGACCGAGATGACAGCCGACCAATTTCGTGGGTCTCACTTATGAGTACATATAGCCTAAAACCATAAGTCGATTAATGTATACTATTTTTTCAACACTCCAATGATTTATTGGAAGCTTAAAGAAAATTATACATCCTTCCCATGTATCAAAAGAATTACTAAAATTGTCATACCCATAAATAAATATATATATTGGTGAGCCAAAAAAAAATTCTTGACAATAAAATTGGAAAAAATATATTGAAGAATCTGAAATAATTTGCCCAAAAGAGGCCCTCCAATTAAATTAGAACAAAAGACTAATAAAGACTGCTCTCAGTATTAAACAGTTGAGGTATAGGCTTTGTCCGGATAATTGGCCCTAAAAAAGAGTTTGCCCCTAACAAATTTAAAACTTGAGATTTATAAAATAATATTCTATAAGGACCTCAAATCTCAACTAATTGATCAATTCTTTGGAGTCAAGTATTTGAATTCAGATTTTTATTTTTTGGTCCGAAAGAGTGTGCAGACTTGTTATGTATCAAATTGTTTTCACTCAGCACACTAAATTCAGGTTGGGTTTTCTGACAGCTAAACATTAATGTTTCTAATAGTTGAAAACTTTTAATGAAAAGAATTTTATTCAGAACCCCACCCAAAAAAAAAAAAAAGTATCTACAATCATTTATATCTCTCTCACTGCTGGCCTCAAACAGTACAGCTTGTTGCTTTCTTCATGGAGACTGTCCTTAGGACGTCCAAAAATGTTCAGGATTGTACAGATTCCTCTTTTTTCATGTTTCTCTATTTTGTCCTTGGTAATCATTTCTTTCCTTTTACATACACCCCCCCAAGCCGCTTTTTGTCTTCTAACAATTATGGGCCAAAAGTTGCATGAAACGTGCAGCATGTCGGAATTGGCTAATAATGTCTCTATGTTCTTTTATTTCTCCTGTGCTATATGCCGTAGTTTCAATTGCATATATTGACGAAAATATTGTCATGCATTGTTGGGAATATGAGTGCAAAAAAAGATTGTTCATTGGCCAAAAAAAAAAATTCTTAATTTAAGATCAAACTTTATGAACAATGTGTAAAGAAAAATGTTCTTTTAAAATAATTGTAAAAGAATTAGAACTCCAACTTGGTATTGGGCAAAAATTTTCTTTTTAGACCTCCAATGTAAAACACGTGTAGCCTCAAGAATCTTAAATCCTTTAGCGCTTCTCACCAATGACTAAGAATAACAAAGAGATAGACTCTTATCTTGCTCTTCAAAATTTAATGTTATTTTTTATAATAACTCAAGAATATACAGTTCTTAGTAAATACTGAAGAACTACAATAATGGTGTGTTTTGTAAGACTTACAAGCTTCTTTATTTATAGGCTCAATAGGAGAGAGAGGATAGATAAAGCAATGTGGGACTGGTAACTACTACATAGTGGACGGCTAGGGTTGAAAAACCCTAGCCTTAACTCCATCATAAAACACGGCCAGGGCTGGGGACTAGGTGCTCAAAGTATGGTTTCTGATGAGTTAGGATCGATCATGCAATAATGAGATCGATCTTGGGCAATCTGAGGTAGCAGGATCGATCCTGCCTTTGGGAGGATCGATCCTCCCCCCCCCCCTTTTCCCTTTATTTTTTCAGAAAAGATCAAAAAGTTAAACAAAATAACTTTTCTTCACAAACTATTTTTAGTTTAAAAGAATTTATATTTTAAAAATGAATTTAAATTTCGGAATATTACATCTAACTTGTCTTCTGAAACATAAACAAACGATTAAATGTATAGAGAAGATGAGTAATAAAACTCATATCAACACATAGATGCATAATTGAATAAATATTCAATAAAAATATTAGCACATCAATGTTAATCAGTTATATCATCAAAAAAATATTACTCCCCTTATCAAATATATAAATGACCAAAAACCAAATAAAAAATTTCTCCCCTTTTTTATCACAAAATGAAAAAAAAAAAAAGAAGAAAAAAGATTCAAGTGAAAGATTGAGGACAATGTCATGTAACAAGCAATTCAACCAAGCCAAAAACTCACCCAAGAACATAGCGAAGATGAACAGACGTGAGTGATGCACAAAAAAAAAATTACCCATCTAGGAACTAGACAGTACCACATCTAGAACTTTAACTATGCTAAATGAATGAGAAACTCAACCACTATCCTCTAATCCAAACTATGATTATAAGCAATGCACCAAGTATGATATGAGAGATATGCAGGACCATGAATAGTAAAACACATGATATGCAAAAATGAACATTTTGTAAAAAAAAAAAAAAGATTTCTCCCCCTCAATGTATGATCAAATATCCAGATAACATACAAGAAAAATGCATCAATAGCTCATGTGTTAAATAGTAAATCCCCAACACAATCAATCCTCAAAGTGTAAAAGTAGACATGAAAATCAAAAGATGAATGGATCAAAATTTTTCTCAACAAAAGCAAAGCAATATATTCCACTTAATCCATGCTTGTGTGTTGTGTGTGAAAGCATTCTATCAAGCAAGCTTAAGACCTTATTTGGTGAGGAGAAAGACTTAGTAAGCATAAGCTTATAAAACCTCATGAGGAAAGTTGACATATACATCAAGTCAAAAGTCAAATCTTATTATACAAGGGTCTAGTCACCCTCATCCAATACACACCCCGTGAGACTTAGCACAAACTTAAATATAGTCTTTTAGTGACCATCTATTCCCACAATGATTTGGTCACTGACTGTTTCTATAGAGACATGTTAAACAATATTTGACACTAAACTTTTGTTCATATTTTCTTTTTGAGAAAGTGTCTGTTAAACATTGGTGCTTGAATCACATAGAAAGAATGCAAGAATTTTTAGGTCTTAGGTTTAATTGGCGAATTGGTCAATTTAACCAAAAAGCTAGTCTGTGACGACCTGATCCATAATTACACTGTAGCTATATATATATATTTGAAAACATATAGTAATCATTAACCGGACCAATCGTCACAGGGTGATAGAAAACATCTACTATACATGTATCTCACAACGTATCATAAGAATACATCTATTACATCAGAGTCACATATCACATCAAATATAAACTGATCAGAAGCGTTTATATACCAAAGGAGTAATCAAAATATATAGAGCTGACAATTAAAAATATTAATGATTAAAAGTTTACATTGTGATTGTACAAAAGAATGGCTATACATTGGTGTTATAGGCGACACAAGCCATATATATAAAATACAGTGTGCGAATACATTACAACAATATACAAAAGAATAGACTAACTAAAGAGTATACAAAATACATATATTCCACGATGTCAGTCATAATAGCCAAGGTAATAGGCTACGGGATCATCATCTAAGCTCTCAGTACCTGTATCAATATTTATGTAACCATAGAGATCATTCATGATTACATAGGTGAAAAGGAAAATGAGTGAGTCAACAGATTCAATGGATAAAAATCCTTTAAGTTTTCGTGAAGAACCGAAGTGTTAGCTTACATGAGTTTATAATAACAACTACTACAAATATGGCTTTTATTTTGAAACATAAGCAGCTAATGAAGTAAACCCATGTGGTCATAAAACAACTGAATTAGTATTATAGCTAGGTACATACATGTACGTTTCACTCTCCCACCTGTACTAATACACATACGTGCTTAACTATGTTATAAATATATCATATAACTTAGCTACATTCATATACAAGTATCCTTTCCCCTGTGGGTGAAAACACAAGTATATAAGCATATCTAAGTAATAAAACATAAATCCATATGCAGCTAGCCGTAAGAATATACATATGTGTTTTCCCATTAAACCTCATATGCATACTAATAAGTCTATGATCAATAAAACATAAATCATGATATAAACATCTCATAAATCAATCATGAAATCATTATAACTCAACCATAAATTCATCATGTTTACCATGCAATGCTTTCTCTACCTCTTTATCTTTTACTCTGTTGCACACAGCTTTTTACAACCCCTGTGGCTTGGGTTTAGCACTCAAAATATTTACAACCCCTGTGTCATTGGTTTACATGCATTCTTATGTTTTTCATACATATGCTCTTTTCGTGCTTACTTTACTCATAAATACCATGCAAACATTTTTGTCATAAACCTTTTTCTCAAAATCAAATCTCAATGAAACATCATAAGACTCAATATATCAATCTTATCGCCATGTTTACATATCACAATAAAACATCAATAAGTCATCAAAGCTAATCATCAATCATCATAAGTCTAAAGAAGATAATCGAAATCACAAATTATATGTTAACATAAAATATCATCGATTCGCCTTTTAAACTATTATATTATTTCTTCAAAATCTCTTAAACATTTAATTTGTTTAGCAAGTACAACATCTACTAAACATTGAAAATAAAACATAAAACACTTTAAGGTGTGTATCACTCTCAGTAAGTATAAATACTTACCAATTCTGCTTGTTGTTGACTACTAGCCCAAATGCTCTAGCAATGCCCGCTGCATATTTACATTGCTATAACATCAATAACTCCATACACTCTAACTCAAACTAAAATAACCAATAACTATGATACTTGAGAGTACAAGTATCAATGTGGCCATAAGCAACCCATAAGACTCTAGGGTTCCAAATAGCATTTAAACAACCTATATAATTAACCTATAGTGAATTACTAGGGTTAGACATCATAAAACTTTAGAGTTTTGGACATTTACCTCAAAACTTGAAGAATCCCGAGTTATGCACCGCAGAACTTCAACCCGATGTAGAGAATGCACAAACCAACGAAAATCCTAAGAAAATAATCGATACTAAGCTATACATTCAAGAATATAGCCTAAGCATTGAGAATTTAGAGTTTCAAGAATTTTTACCTTGAATCAATTGATGAAAGTAGGTTTCCAACGTCAAGAATCTTGATTCTGGTATTAGAAATGTGTTTGGAAGCTGTTAGAGATCAATACCCAAGGTTTGGGTATAAACCCTACGAGAGAGAAGAGAGAAAACTGTGGGGAAAGAAAGAAAAATCAAAAAGTGGCTGAAAAAATCGCGTTAGCGTGTTTATAAGTGAGTGAACAGTGTCACCGTCTGGACTATTAAACAATCTGTCAGGACGACAGTGCACATGGTCCGTCCGGACCATGTTGCGGATGGTTGCTGTGACGCCCGAGGAATTCTAATATCTTAAGCATATTATTAAATTAAATGATATATGTTGTGGAAACATTATCATTTAGCTATGATAATGGTTTTAGAGACATTCATGAAGTTTAAGAGATTTCTAGTTAAAACCCTTTAGAATCTCTTCAGAAAAGGATCGTCTTTTAGCGACCAATCTTGTAAGTATCAAAAACTGGGTCAAACAAACTCAGTTTTACTCAAACAGAAGCCTGTTATGCTTGTATCGAAACCCTCTACGACATAGTAGATTTTCGAAAAAAGTAAATCCGTCAACCTTTTAGGCATAAAGATGAATGTTCATCGCTTACGTGGCACTTTTGACCTGGGCCTTATTTCTAAAATGAAGTTTCACCATTTTGATTTTATATCAAAATAGACTCTATTTAGTATATAAATGATTTTTACTTCGTTTTGGTGAAATCAGAATTCAATTCCGAGATAGATGACTTTTTGGCCTAAACCCAAGCCTTAAAATCTCCAACTGTCGAATTTAGCTTAAAACTGCTAAATTTACTAGGTAGGGCTGGCTCTTCGCTGATTTGGAAGCCTAGGGTATTGAAACTTGACAGTAGAAGAAGCTGCTGGGAAGAAAGCACAAAAAGCCAAAAAAGTCATGAAGTGATCTTGACTTTTGGAAGACTTTTGGTGACTTGCATGAAAGGCTAACTTTCCTTGCAAGGATGGGCTGTTTGGACGTGTGTGCTGGATATCTAGAGGCCTTGGCTTCTCCTATAAATGTGAGATGAGCAGCCAGTAGCCAGACCACTCCCTCCATGCAATACATGCAGAAAATCTCTCATTCATCTCACTCACACACTCTCACGGCACCTAGGGGGTTTTTGAGGAGTTCTTCTCCAAACTATCCAGAACTTGTACCCAACCTTGCTTGAAGTATCCAGCAGCTAACCCAACCTTTAGAATCAGTTTTGGAGTCCATTTGAGGTATGAAAGCTTCATCCTCCTCAACTAGCTTCAAAACCGGCTCAATAGAGTGGTGTTGAGAAATGTTTGTGGTTTTTCACAACCTGCCTGCATGGGCTGTGTATGATCACTTAGGAGGGTTCTAAAACTATTTTGTATCATGTTTCCATTGATCTTTAGGCTTTGGAATCATGAGAAAACACTAAGAACCCATCCTACACCCATTCGGCCTCTATGAAGTATTTTTGTGGATTTTTTATGCTAACCTGTTGTGTTAATCTTTCTTGCTGATTTTTGATATATCTAACATATATTTGATGTATATAATATATGTTTGATGTGTGTTTGTTACTAGTTTGGTTCAAGGATCCTAAAGTGCTCGAAAGAATTAAAAATGGGAGCAAGCAAAGCTTGTTTTCAAAGGAAAATGGAAAAGGTTTAAAGGACTTGTAAAATCAATCTATATATTGTTTGTTGGTTGTTATTTTTGATCTTATAGTGATAACACTCAATCTCAGGTCTAAATGTTATGGTGGCCCTGCCATTCGGCGGTATAAGCATGAAGTTGAGTGAAAATTGGCTATAAGAAATTCTTACAATACTATACATATAACTCATAATAAGCCCTTACTAGTAGTAGGGACGTTTATGCAGTATTACCTCTTGTTTGTTTAAATACTTATCTCGAATTATGCTCTTACTTTGGTGGGGTATTCGAGTGCAATATTGGATGATTTATATTATTGTCAATGGGATCCTTATGGCATGTCCTCACTTGTGTGAGATTTCATAAGTTAAATGCTTTGAATAAATCTATGGACAATATCTGAGAATACTTACAAATATGACTTGTATATATATATATGAGTATACGTATGAATAAAATCAAGTAATGAAAATGAAGTGATGGATAATAATAAAGGCTAAGAGCAAGGATCCTGAAGACTAACCAATTATTATTGATTGTTCATTGATATATGTCATTTGTGTATCCATATTGCTAGGCAATGGTGGATTACTATTATTTTGTGGGAAAAAAGTGGAAGTATGGATATACTTACTGGGGCTGACGCTGTTTTCTTTTATATTCAGTTATTGTTTATTCATTTGCATGTATTATAAGCTGCTCATACATTACAACTACATATTCTGTGAAATGGTAATGATGTGACACTAAGCTGGTGATGTGGCAGGGGAGATGGCTGATCCAGTGGACAAAAAAAAGGTCTTGTCCCAGCTGTTGATGTGGCAGGGGAGATGGCTAATCCAGTTGGCAAGAACCTTGTCCCTAAACCAGGAAATAAGAACAGAGACTGAAATGTCGGTTCCAGTGCAAATCAACAATCTGCTAAGTGGGGGAGGTGTAGCGTTGGTTAATCCGAGGTTGGCCCATTATGAGCTAAGTGTAATTTCATGCTGCATTAAGACTAAACAAAGCCTTCACAACAATGCATGAAAACTCATTCATTCCATTCATTATATCTGTCATATGCTTGTTCAATAATTTAATTACCTATTTATATTGGGATGCAGTAGACTCACTTGTTTGCCTATGTAAATGTGATGATGTCATGTTTATATAGACTGTGATGCAGGAAGCGAAGGCGAAGACCACTTTGTCAGTTTTATTGATTATTAGACACTTCTATATAGGGATGTACTATATCCTGGAGGAGACGTTATTTTGCTATAAATATGTTTCTTCGTATTTTGTGTGTTTTGGTTTTTATTAATTATGATTTGTAATATATTTAAACAACGTGATGTTGCAATTGTATGCCGTCTGTGGCAAATGCTGCAACTTTCTTCTATTTGGTACATCTGGTATGCACATGTTTGTAATATTAAAACATCCAATGTATTTTAATTTACGACGTATTTCAGTCAGCTCTATTGTGTAATTTAGTTGTTCCCTAGTGTTTTTAAAAGAAAAAAATATATCCGCTGTGAGACTGATCTCTAAGGTAGTAATGTCAAGTGGAAGCTAGAGGTTTTTGCTTACGGTTTTATTGATCTAAAACTAGGGCGTTACAGTCGCTACTGAGTGACCAGTGGCAAGGGACTGTCCGGACGACTCTGCGGACGAATGCTACTGACTGAACAGCAGCCGAGTTCGTCCGGACTACTGCAGACGGGGTTGCAGACAATCCATTCTAGGTGACTGCCGTTCGGACGACAACACCACCGTCCGGACGCCCAACACAAATTTTCATTTTTAAGCCATTGTCGAAGTGTTTATTTTAATTACCTTTTTACCCTTGACTTTTAAGGTGATTTTTAATCTTTAATTAAAATTCTTGGGCGTTACATTGTCAACCCCCCTCATATGGTTGCCTAACAAACACTCACCCTTCCAATCATACTCAACTCAAAAAGAAGCTTTAATGTGTACAAAAGATTAGCATAAATGAAATGTACCACAAAAACTCATACTTAAGCAAAGAAAACAGTGCATTAAAAATATAGTTCAATCATACATAATAAGCACACTATAAGTGAAAGTTATGAATTGAATTCATGAAAGACACATGAGAGATTGATGGACATTTAAAGTGCATGTAAGAAAGATGAAAAAGGCAACCTTTTTTTTTAAAAGAAAACTAGAAATAAAACACACGAAAGTAATGCAATGCATATGTAAAACCAAAATTAAATAAAGAAACAAAAAAAAAATGCAATGCAAAGAACTAGGATATAGAATAATATGCATGATCAATGAACCTAAGCATGTTATGCGACCACATACCTCTAAGTGAGTCCACTACCACTCCCTCTCAATAGGTGAATGGTATCAACATTCCTAACCCAAAGCTTCTTAATACTAAGTGCAGATTTTTTACTCTTGTCCAACTCATCTAATCTAGTCAAAACCACTCTCATCATATTGAACAACTCCTCATGACTATTCTTAGGATAGGAACTACCACTTTTATGTTCATGGGGTTTCAAGTTGTAACAGTGAGGTCGAGTATGACTATCTTTATCACAATGATGGCAAGTAGGAACAAACCTTTGAGAATGTTGTTTCATAGGAAGGTGCACAATCTTAGACTTAAGTCTAGACACATAAGAGTCAACAAGAATTTTCTTACCCTTATCAATTGAAGTAGGAACAAACATCACCTTCTTTCCAAAAACATTTTTCACACTATAAGTAGAAGGCATAGAAGAGCAATTATCCACAAAACCAAATCCATATTTGTCACCATGATTCTTTGACAACTCAACATTTTATTCAACTTATCATTAGAGAATTTATTCAATTGATCATTAGATTCAGTTAAAGCATTATCAAGTGATTTGTTTATCTCATTCAATTAAGCAATGTCAAGTTAAAGTTTACAATTCAAAGCACAAGAGTCATCTAATGTAACCAGAGAATTTCCTTTTTCAAGTTCAATCTCACTGAGTTTCTTAAAAGTCTGTTTATTCAACCTTTTCAATTTAATGAACTCCACAAAAAGATTGTTATAGGCAGCTTGAAGGTCATCATCCTCAGATGATTCATGCAAGTATGGAGTAGCATACTCACTAGACTCATGAGAACTTTCATAAGAGGCCACAAATGCTAATTCATTGATCTTCTTTAAGATCATCTTTGTCAAATTCATCACTCTGAGTAGCATGAAAGGCTTTGCTTTTAGATCACCTCAAATTACCACATTCAGGGCGAATGTGACCATAACCCCCACACTTATGACATTTAGGCCCACGATAAATCCTATCATTTTTACCAGCCTCATTCTTCCATTGAGTGGCTCCTTTGAAATCATCCTTTGGTTTCTCTGGTAATTTACATTTCTGATTTCTAAAATTTCCTTTCCTGGGTTTAAAGAATTTTCAAGATTGAGGAAAAGTGAGTTCATATGTATGCAGGGAGCCAACAAGTTCCTCTACTCTCATGGTGTTAAGATTCATGCTTTCTTCAATAGCAGTAACCTTGGATCTAAATTGCTTAGGGAGAGATCTCAAGATTTTTCTAACAATTTTCACATCAGAATTTTTTGTTACCAATTACAATCATAGAATTCGAATATCACTCAACTTGGAATAAAAAAACATCAAATGTCTCATCCTTTTGCACCCTAATTTCCTCAATTTTTGAAATCAACATTTGAAGTTTTGAAAATTTAACAATATCAGTTCCTTCATGAGTAATTTTTCTAAAATTCTCCAAGCTTCCTTGGCAATGTCACACAGAGATATACGAGAAACTCATCTGCAGTTGTGACTACCAAGAATAATAGCGCTTTTAAAGCTTTACCATTACGAATGCTAGCAGCCTTATCATCCTTAGACCATGAGAGCATCGGCTCATCCAAACATATCCATCTGATCTCAATGATATCCCAAACGTCTATGGATTTAAAGTATACTCTCATACGTATTTTTCAAATAGCATAATTATTCCCGTCAAAATTAGGAATTGAAATAGGAGAAAGATTAAAAGACATTGAAGCGGAGTCCAAGATCAAAAAAGAGTGAACTAGCTATGATACCAATTGAAAATAATAAACTAGACTCCAAATAATACCTAGAAGAGTGGTTGAATAGGTGTATGCCAAAATAACTTAGAATTAAAAAATTAAGTAACCACAAACATTCACCAAATATTATGAAAGTGGTAAATCAATCAACACAGATATTTTAATGACAAAGTGAAAACCTTTTGACGAACTTCTTCAAAATTGATGCAGGAGAATCTTAGAGTATATTGACAGAAAATATGTGAACAATAATGGAAAGAATTAGCCGTAATATATGATAATTATTTTTAGAATAATATATATATTTTTTTTATCTACAAGTATTTTTCTGTGTCCAAGTTTAGGGTTATTTTTATATTTTTTTTCTATCTTTTTCTCCAAATATTTTACTTGGAAAATACTTAAACTTAGCCTAAATAAAGGCATGTCGTATTATTTGTAATTCAGTTTTCAAGCATCAATATTTTTCTAGTCTTTCACAGTTATTCTTTGTTTGCTTATTTGAGCAATTAGGGTATTTCTCTTCCCTATTTGTTATTTTATTTTTCCCTGAGTTCCTTTTTCAATCTTCAAGTATTAGTTATATTGCTATCATATGCTGTCAGAACAATCTTTATTCTGCCCCGCGTTAGTTGGTGTCAGAGCCTAGTGACTTCTTGGGGTGAATTTTTTTCATTAGTTTTCATGTTGATTTTTGTGGTCGACGTGGACAAGCTCCGAATGAGGAAGTCCCCTACCATGAACACAGCTTACAAGACATGATGATTGAAGATTTGCAGAAGTAGGTTGCGGAGTTAACCCATCGTCTAGTGGCACAAAACTTGGAGATGCATCGCGAT
This sequence comes from Betula pendula, assembly GCA_900184695.1. Classification (NCBI taxonomy): domain Eukaryota; kingdom Viridiplantae; phylum Streptophyta; class Magnoliopsida; order Fagales; family Betulaceae; genus Betula; species Betula pendula. Next base: position 70,393 of record FXXK01001387.1, read on the forward strand.
ATTGACGGTCTCGATTCAGAATCCAATTTCGAGAGCCCGTATCACAATCTTGTTATGATTTGGGAACAACATGGTTGGGATGAGTGGCATGGAGACTTAGGCTTCAGAGTTAAGCTTTCAGAATTTTCTAGCACTCTCGCTGTCATAACTGTTCATAGCAAGTCTCAAGCCCATCTACCAAATCCATCTTATGTGAAGGAGGAGGATTAAATTAGTGAGCAAGATTTTTCTATAAATTTGGTCCCTCCACCGATCTACAACATCTATCATTACGAAGAGGATCTATTGGAGGAAGTAAACTTATTTATTGAAACCATAAAAATTGTTGAAGATAATGATGTCTACTGTGTGTTTGATAAAAGTTGAAAGAGTGAAATATCTTAATGGGGTCTTGAGAAAATTAATTGTGTAGATTTTCTTTGGATTGAAAATTTTCTTTCAAATTTTCCTAAACAAAATCTTGACGTTGGTTTTGGCATATTGGAGGACAAATTGATTTTTTGTGGTCAAGAAAGAATTTATGATTTTTGAAAAAAAATTATGGAGAGTGAATTTATGACAATCAATTAAGAGCTTGTGAAGATTATTTTATCTCAAGTTGGTGCGAATAACTTTAGATCTAATGTTCAAAGTTATGTTGTGATGGGTTGCAAGTTGTTTATCTTCTGGTATCAAGTTGCTTTGGTGTTGAGAAATACAGGATGTAATGGATTGATTGGACATCCAAAAGATCGAGGTAAAGATGATTTGAATTTGAGAACGAATTCTTTCCAACTTGGAGAGACTGATGTAGGAGAATATTGGAGTATCTTGACAAAAAATATCTGAACAAGAATGGAAAGAATTAGCCATAATATTTGAAGATTATTTTTAAAATAATATGTTTTTCTTTGTCTACAAGTATTTTACTTTGTGTCCAAGTTTAAAGTTATTTTTGTATTTTTATTTCTTTCTTTTTCTCCAAGTATTTTACTTGGAAAATACTCAAACTTAGCCTATATAAAGGCATGTCTGTATTATTTGTAATTCAGCTTTCAAGCATCATTATATTTCTAGTCTTTTAGAGTTATTTTATGTTTGCTTATTTGGGGCAATTAGGGTCTTTCTCTTTCCTATTTATTATTTTCTCTCTTCCTGAGTTCCTTTTTCAATCTTCAATTATTAGTTTATGCTACTATCATACGTTTTCAGAACAATCTTAATTCTGCTTGGCGTAAAAAAGTAAAATCACTCCAAGGCAGTCAAACCTAGGAAATCAATTAATTATAGAAGAAAGATAAATTACATGGTGTTTATACTTACAAAACCTTTGTGAGAGACACACTCTTGTACTAAACAAGTGACCCACTTGCCTATTACCGCAATAGCTTCCCCAAAACCTCTGGAAAATCATCTATTGATTTCCTTTACCAAAACCTCTGACAGACTTCAGTTGTTGTTAATGAAAAGTTGTGGTTTACAACAAGGACTCTAAGAGATAAGTAATTGAAAGCATAAAAAAACTAAACTTTCTCTCTTAGCACATGAAGGGAAAAACTATTTTTCTGTGGAAATATTGTCTCCAATCCTTACAAAATTCGTACTCCAAAGCATTTAAATAGACTTGAAAAAGTGTTGGAGATTATGCCCTAAATCCAAAAGATTGTAACATGTTGACTATGTAGTTTGTAATGAATAAATGATTATTATTTATTGAATATATATTTGAGCATATAGCATATAATCTTTTATGATTGTCCCCATATGAAAGGTTCAGAGAATGCATTGGATATGGTTTGTGGGTGTGAGTAATGTTTTGTCACACAAGGTCTAAGACCATAAGCCTTGTATTCTAAAATCATTTGTTCGCAGTCATGAAGGAACCTGATCTTCCATTAGTAAGACTGTTACGCATCAATTGTGTGTTTTACCTTAACCAGGCGAAGAGAAATACTTCGGGTTGATGTGTAGGTGTATAGTGTGGTATACACTGAACGGACCGGGAGTTGTCTTTTCCATTAAAATACTGTCTCTAGGAAAAGATAACTCCCAGACTATTTATACTTGTGATTCTAAATCATGAGAGAAAGCAAACTCGGGTGTCAAGTGTCTTTACTTTGATACATTGTAGATTGAGCCCTTAAACGTGGGTCAACATTATTTTTGTATTGGGTGATCACATGTAGCATCGTGAGTAGAGTTTTGCTCAATAGGAAATCCAAATCCTTGTAATAGAAAAAAGGATAAGAAGTCTCTCCTTAAATAGGATTTTATTCAATATTACTCTCAAGTCTTTGATCAAATCATTTTGGTAAGATTAACTCCAAAACATATACCTAGTGAGTTGGTGCTCACAGAAGAGAGAATAATAAAGGAATAGAAATCCGGTACACAAGGATTAAGAGGTAGAGAATATAGTGTGACAGTATCATAGTTCTAATTCGTCTACGAAGGACTTTATGGAAGAATTGAACTTGTAGTAAATGTCAAAGAGAACTTTGTTGATTTAATCAAGAATATTCTCCGGAGTGCAGTTATAATTATATAGTGGCATTAATTGTAATTAATAGTGACTTGGGATAGTCGGATACTATTGGAGCCGAAAATATTTTTCTCTCTAGGTCCCTCATCAAGCTATTGTAAATTAACTATGGACAGGCCTATTATTTATTTATTGGACAGATTATTTTATTTATTTAAACATGAGCAGGTTGTTTTAATTAAATAAAATATAGGCCCAAGGGAAAAATTATGCAGAGAAAGAGATAAGTGGGAGAGGTGGGCTTGAGATAAAACCTAAGCCCAGAATACTAATAAGTGATGCATAGGCAAGAGAATTTTTCCTCGGCCCATGCGTCATCTATGATAGGAGTGGAGGCTAGGGTTTTTGTAGTCCTAGCCATCCACCCTTTTACCTGTAGTCCCACATTTTTTTTTTCTTTTCTTCTGCTACTCCTTTCAAGATTATAAATAGAAGACCCTGTAGCTCAGTCAAAAATACTCCAACACAGTTCTTTAACCCTTTTCTAAAGAATTGTAAGCACTCATTCAATTTTATATTCTGAGAGCTATGTTAAAATTTTTAAGAGCTAGAAAGAGTCCACACTATTGGTTATTTCTAGCCATTGGTGAAAAGATATGAGGAGTTCCTGAAGCATTCGTCGAAGAGAGGATTCATTGCTCATATAGCCAAGGCGTGGCCCTAGTTAGCAAGTAAGTAATTTTATGTTCTTGCCAGTTTAATTATTAATAGCTATGTTCTTAATTCGCATGTTCTTCAGAGAGTAGATCCTGAATTGGAAATAGATTTATTTTTCGCTGCGCAATTTTTTGATTTGCATGTTTATTCCCAACAAAAAGTAGCTATAAAATCACAAAGTTGGTTCCCAAAAAATGTAGATTTTTCGTCTTTCTTTTCATGTCCTGTTTTGACCTTGAAAGCGTTGGAATTGAAAATTTTTCATGAAATACCGAGTTGTAGGATTTTGAGTCCGCTTTCCAATGCCATCAAGTTTTCTTCAATAGGAGTTAAAAATCAAACGTTATGACCATTTTAGTCCAACTAAGTCAATGTTGTCAGCATATACAAACTTGAAAAAACATTTATTAGATCAACTTTTTCACCAACTTAATCTTAGATAAAAACTGGCAACCAAATATGTTTTGACATTGAATTTACTAACACTAAATAATAGTTATTATTATTATTATTATTTTAATGAGAGGTAGATCGATATGTAATTTTTTGCAGCATCCATGAAGTCAAGCCTAGGACTTTTTAGTAGTTTGAGGTCTTAGGGCTTTTTTTTCTTAAGTCCAAGGTAGTCTTTTATTAGGTCTTTTGTTTATTAGGAAAATTGGTAGTCCTAGTGGGTTAGGACCACTAGCATTGATAAGGATCTACAGTAATTATATATATATGGAACAAGTGAAAGACAAATTCTTCAAAGAAAATATTTATAGAATCAGGACAGATAACTCCATGAAAACCAGACACTTTCTCCATAGAAGGCCTCAAAGGCTTTAAATCCCTTCAATCACAACATCAATATAACACACCACTTCCTAGCAGCCCCAAAATTCTAAATCTTGTTTGCTAACCCACAACTAGTGCATAGGCATCAAGAACCACAAGCATAAAAGCACACAAAAGCTCAACAAATAATGAACTCAAAGAATCATTGAAGTCTAATAACACCAAAAGCCACTAAAATTCGTTAAAGAAAAGAACAAGATGCTGGTTCCATCTTCTAATTTCTACACCTGAAGTCTTTTAATTAAATAAATGCATTAATTTCAAACTTTTTTCTTCTTCACATTGCTGATAACGTTTGATAAAATACATGATTGAGTTATGTTAGATCAGTTTCCGGTATGATGAACATTGGACGCAGAAGGCAAAAGCTCCTGGGATATATTTCTAGCAACCTGTTTAAACAAAGGGAAAAATCAGAGATCCTTGGCGGGGGTGTCCGGCGAGGAAGAACTCCGATGCCTAAGTCAGTAAAGCTTGTAAAAATTTCGAATATTTGAGAGTGCTATATTTGCAATAAAGAATCAAGTACCTTTCTCATTCCAGTATGCTCTCTTTTATATTTTCCCTTGGCTTCGGTTACAATTCTTTCTTTTTATTCTTTGGGATTTTCCGAGATTTGGGCGTTTGACCAGCGATTTGTTGTTTCCTCCTTGATTTTGGACTCCTTACTTTCGAGACTTTCGAAATATTAGGGATACGAATTCGGGTTTGCTTATGACTCTTGTATTTCACCGAGAGTTGCTAAGCTGAGCGCTGACTCATTTAGCTTTTGACTAGGCCAAGCCTGGGGCCTTATTAATAAAAGCCCAACTTGTGACGCCCGAGGAATTTTAATCTCTTAAGCATATTATTAAACTAAATGATATATGTTGTGGAAACATTATCATTTAGCTATGATAATGGTTTTAGAGACGTTCATGAAGTTTAAGAGATTTCTAGTCAAAACCCTTTAGAATCTCTTTAGAAAATGATCGTTTTCTGACGACCAATCTTGTAAGTATCAAAAACTGGATCAAACGAAATCAGTTTTACTCAAACTAAAGCCCGTTATGCTTGTATCGAAACCCTCTACGACATAGTAGATTTTTGATAAAAGTCAATCCGTTGACCTTTTTACGCATAAAGATGACTATTCATCGCTTACGTGGCACTTTTGACCCGGGCCTTATTTCTAAAATGAAGTTTCACCATTTTGATTTTATATCATAAATGGATTCTATTTAGTATATAAAGGGTTTTTACTTAGGTTTGGTGAAATTAGAATTCAATTCCGAGACAGTTAACTTTTAGCCTAAAAATCGAGCCTTAAAACCTTCAACTGTCGAATTTAGCTTAAAACTATTAAATTCACTAAGTAGGGCCGGCTTTTCACTGATTTGGGAGCTTAGGGTGATGACACATGGCAGTAGGAGAAGCTGCCGGAAAGAAGGCACAAAAAGCCAAAAAGTCTAAAAGTAAGCTTGACTTTGTGAAGACTTTGGATGGCTTGTATGGAAAGTTTGCTTTCCATGCAAGACTAGGCTGCTTGTGTGTGTGGAGCAAGTCACTTGAAGCCTTGGCTTCATCTATAAATAGGATAAGAGGGGCCAGCACCGAAATCACTCCCTCCATGCACCCAAAACAGAAAAATCTCTCCATTCGTCTCACTCGCACTCTCTCACGGCACCTAGGGGGTTTTTGAGCAAATCTTCTCCACACTGTCCATAACTTATACACAACTTTTATTGAGGTGTCCAGCAGCTAACCCAACCTTTATAAGTCATTTTGGAGTCCATTTGAGGTATGAAAGCTTCATCCTCCTCAACTAGCTTCAAAATCGGCTCAATAGAGGGGTGTTGGGGAATTTTGTGGTTTTTCACAACCTGTTTGTATGGGCTGTGTATGATCACTTAGGAGGGTTCTAAAACTATTTTATATCATGTTTCCATTGATCTTTGGGCTTTGGAATCATGAGAAAACACCAAGAACTCATCCTACACCCATTCGGCCTCTATAGAGTATTTTTATGTGATTTTTGTTGCTAACTGGTTTTGATGGTTTCCTTTGTTATTATTTAATGTATCTAACATATATTTGATGTATCTAATATGTGTTTGTAGTATCTTTGATTATTGGTTTAGTTCAAGGATCCTACGTGCTCAAATACTAAAAGTGGAAGCAAGCGGAGCTTGTTTTAAAGGAAAATGAAAAAGGTTTAAAGGACTTGTAAAATCAACCTATATATTGTTTGTTGATTGTTATTTTTAATCTTATAGTGGATAACACTCAATCTCATGTCTAAACGTCATGGTGGCCCTGCCCTTCGACAGTATAAACATGAAGTTGAGTGAAAATTGGCTATAAGAGATTCTTTCAATACTGTACATATAACTCATAATAAGCCCTTACTTATAGTAGGGACATTTATGCAGTATTACCTCTTGTTTGTTTAAATACTCATCTCGAATTATACTCTTACTTCGGTGGGGGTATTCAAGTGCAATATTGGATGATTTACATTATTGTCAACGGGATCCTTATGACATGTCCTCACTTATGTGGGATTTCATAAGTTAAATGTTTTGAATAAATTATGGACAATATGTGAGAATACTCACAAATATGACTTGTATATATATATGAGTATATGTATGGATAGAATCAAGTAATGAAAATGAAGTGATGGATAATAATAAAGGCTAAGAGCAAGGATCCTGAAGACTGACCAATTATTATTGATTGGTCACTAATGTATGTTATTTGTATCCATATTGCTAGGCAGTGGTGGATTACTGTTATTCTGCGAAAGTAGTGTAAGTATTCACATACTTACTGGGGATGAAACTATGGTTGTGTCCTTTTATAATTTATTATTGTCTTATTCATATGCATGTATTATAAACTGCTCATACATTACAACTATATATTCTGTGAATTGGTAATGATGTGACATTTAGCTGGTCGGTAGCAAGGGTGTGAGGGCTGATCCAGTGGACCTCGGGTCCCTAAATCCGGTAATAAGAACTAACGCTGGAAGTCGGTTCCAGGTGCAAACCAGTAATCAGTTTAAGTGGGGGAGGTGTAACGTTCGCTAATCCGGGGCTGGCCCATTATGAGCTGAGTGTAATTTCATGCTGCATTAAGACTAAACAAAGCCTTCACAACGATGCATGAAAACTCATTCATTACATTCATTATATCTATCATTATGTATGTTTAATAATTCAATGATCTTTTATATTGGGATACGGTTGACTCGCTTGATTCCACAGTGTGTGATGCAGGACTTGAGGCTGAGGGCGGGGAACCCTTTGCTAGTCTGGATGGTTGATTGACTGTCTGTTGTGTTTATGTTGCTAGTATATGGGGAGCTGGCTTGGTTGATATATGTTTTTATGTTTATGTTTTATTTCCCTTGTATTCGTTACAAGTCATTGAGTTAGCTTATGCTTTGTATTTAATTGTATAAGTTTGATGTTGCAACTGTATGCCATCTGTGGCACTCACGTTGTTTTGTATGTCTTGTACATTTTGATTTGTACTTAGACATATGTTATAAGGTTTTATGAAACGAGGTATTTTAGTCAGCTCTATTGTGTTATGTGAGTTATTCCTTGGTGTTTTAAAAGAAAAAAAATATTTCGCTGCGAGATTAGATCTCTGAGGTAGTAATGTCACGTGGAAACCGGAGGTTTCTGCTTACGGTTCTATTGCATAGAAACTGGGGCGTTACACAACTTGTAACAGTTAGAGCCCACTGATCACTCTAAGGAATATTTCCCAACAGTTACCCCCCAATTCCCAATCGAGACTTGACTCGGTTATGAGAATTAAGATGCTCTTTTATAAAACCTTTAGTCTCAGGCGAACCTTGGGATATCCTTTCAACTTAAGATCATTTTTCCTCTCTCCATCAACTCTCTTTCATCTTCTTTGGCAAGGATAACCTCTAATCCATGTGTCAGTCTAGGGTTCTTTCATCTACTATACCTCCAGGACCCCATTTCCTCCTTTCGTGGCCTGATACACGTGTCAGTTCCCTTGTGACGCATTTAGGGCACAAGTCTTGAGGAGGCCAAAGGACAAATCTGATTCGGTTCCCTAGGGTTGCGCCTTTCACATCAAATCTTATCTCAAAACCCATTATAGGGCCGCCCTTTTTTTCCTCGTTGGCAGTGATCACGGCTGTCTCTTCATTTTCTAGAGAGGTGATGGTTGTCCCTTCGTTTCCCTAAGAGCTGACGCTTGTCTCTTCATTTTCTCAAGACAAGAGTTTAAATATTGTTGGGTCTTCTTCTCCATCTTCCATTGTTATCTGGTTTTCTTCTTCGTCCTTAGCAATCTTTGAACATCTAGTTATTCCCCAATCTTCCCTCGAAAATGTCTTCCTCTCAATCTGAAGGTTCTTCATCTTCATCTAAGGGTCCTGATACTCCACACTCCCAAGGTGAGGAGGATGAAGTTCGCCATATCAATGACTTTGTTGAGGTGGAGGACGGCAGTGCTAGACTTGATGACGACGAAGTCCCTCAGAATGAAGGTGGGGCTAGGGTTCCGATTTCCTACATTCCTCTAGAGAGGACTAGCCAGGCAAAACTCACTTCTGCAGATGAGTCATGACTGTGTCATAACTTCAACATTCCTCCTGAAGCTCAACTTCATTTCAAGGATTCGGGCGGAAACTTTCACGGCGGTGATATTTGCCTTTTTGACAGGATGTTTATGGCCGGGCTTTGTCTCCCATTTTCTGCTATAGCCTGGGAGTTACTAGAATATCTCCAGGTGGCCCCAAGTTAGCTCAAACCCAATGGTTGGAGATATTTCTTTGCGTTGTATTTGTTATGGCCCATTATTCTCGGGAATCACCGAATGTCGATCCGAGAATTTTTCTCCATTTATCGTGTACAACAATACCAAGATGGGACCATTGTCTTTCAAGTCCAGTCCAATCCACTCTTCTTGATCTTGCCTCCAAGCCTTACTAGCAACAAAGAGTGGAGGAATGGATATTTCTATGTCTCGGGTGGCTCGGAATGCTCCCCTAATGAGACCCTGTTTGATGAACAAAAGATTCCCAAACAATGGAGAGCTCCTAGCGCTGAAGGTATGAGTATCCTCCTTGCTTTTTCCTTTTCCATATGTATACATGCTTTTTAACTTTGTGTTCCTATTCTTAGCCATGGGGATCCCGCGTCTGAGCTGAGAAGAAATCATCAAGGTTAATACAATGATCACTTTTTCCCGGGATATCATGAATGTGGAGAAGATCAAATTTGACGCCATTGTGACAAATGAGAACATGAGGAAGTATCTGGGCTATCAGATTCCCGAGAATAAATCTGTCTGGACAAAGAAGAGCAAGTCTAAGAAGGTTCAACCATTGAGACGGGCTGTTACCAAGAAGTCTTCCCATGCTGCATTTAGGCCTCAACGGACAGTCAAGAATGGCACATTTTAGCTTCCAACGAAATCCATCTTGGAAGTCACACCAGCAACATTTTTCAAGGCTTAGAGAGGATCAGGTTTAGAAGATCCATTTGACCATCTCCCTCAGGATTCTACTTCTCTCCTGGTTCAAATTCTTTTATTCGAGCTACACCGGGGTAATGCTATTTCATCTATTTTGCGTTGTTTCCTTTCTGATGTTTTTTGGATGAGCCATGGTTGAATAATGTATCTCCCCCCTATAACTGAGCCGAGACCCTGTTTTGGCTTGGTTATAATTTGCCGAGACTTTATCCTGGTAACGAAGTTACTTTAGTTGATAAACCTACTGTTGTAATCTTCATCACCTAACTTTGGTGTTAGGTGATGAAGATTTTTTCCATACTTCATCAGCTAACTTCGGCGTGAGGTGATGAAGATTTTTTTCGCACTTCATTAGCTAACTTCGGCGTTAGGTGATGAAGATTTTTTTCGTATTTCATCAACTAACTTCGGCGTTAGGTGATGAAGATTTTTTTCGTACTTCATTAGCTAACTTCGGCATTAAGTGATGAAGATTTTTTCTATACTTCATCAGCTAACTTCAGCGTTAGGTAATGAAGATTTTTTCCGTACTTCAACAACTAGCTTCGGCGTTAGGTGATGAAGATTTTTTCTATAGAGAACAGTAGTCGTTGAGATGAACCGATCCATATTTATTTGAATGCCACACATCTTTTATTAACTCCCTAGAAAAAACAACAAAAGAAAATACAGCAGCTGCTACAGATAATATTTTTTCAAGTGCTCCGCGTTCCACGGCCTTGGTAGTTGTTTACCCTTCGCTGTTTGTAGGTGATATGCTCCCTGTCGGTGACTTTTTACTACTTGGCACGGACCTTCCCAGGTCAGTTCGATTTTTCCCTCGGTTGGATTTTTGGTGGCAATGGTTACTTTTTTGAGAACCTAATCTCCGAGCTTGAAACTTCTCGGCCTCACTTTTTTGTTGAAATACTGGGCTGATTTCTACTGATAAGCAGCCATTCACACCGTTGCTCCTTCCCTTTTTTCTGGTAATAAGTCGAGATGAAGAGAGATTCCAGCGTCGTTGAGTCCAGGGTTGTAGTGTGATACTCTAAAGCTGGGAGACCCAATTTCTGCCAGGATGACCGCTTCTGTTCTGAATGTGAGGGAGTAGGGCTTCTCGCCAGTAGGGGTCCTGGTCGTCGTGCAGTAGGACCATAAGACTTCTAGAATAAATTCCACCCATGCTCCTTTCTTCTCGGTCAGCTTTTTCTTCAGTATTTTCATGAGGGTTTTATTTATGGCTTCTACCTGCCCATTTGCTTGTGGATGTCTCGGTGATGAAAATAAATTTATGATTTGAAGCTTTGCACACCACTTTTTGAATGGATCACAGTCGAATTACCTACCATTGTCGGTGACAAATGCATAAGGAATTCCATATCGGCAAACTATTGATTTCCATAGGAAAGTCTTGATATTCCCAATAGTAATTGTGGCTAAGGCCTCCACTTCTGCCCATTTGGTGAAATAATCCACAACTACTATTAAGAACTTACAGCCTTCTATTCTGACTGGGAGTGGTCCAACAATGTCAACCCCCCATTTAGCGAAGGGCCATGGTGATGAGATCGGACTTAATTCTTCTAGAGGGCTATTTTCATCTCGGGCGAACCGTTGGCATTTGTAGCAATGTTTGACTAGTGCGGCTAAATCTCCGTTGGTATTAAGCTAGTAGTATCTGACCCTGACCGCTTTGTGAGCGAGCATCCGACTTCCCATGTGACTTCCACAGATCCCTTCATGCATCTCTCGGAAGATGTATTCACCCTCGGATTTTGACAGGCACTTGAGGAGAGGTAGGGTGTACCCCCTTTTGTATAGAATATCTCCGTTCAGAGTGTATCTTGCTGATTGCATCTAGATTTTTTGAGACTCTTTCTTATCTTCAGGGAGATTCCCATCTATTAAATACTAGATAATTCCCTTAGCCCATTCCGGACTAGGATCCTTGGTGTTGATGTGCATCATATCATTATTTTCAACAACAGAAGGACTAGTCAAGATTCGTACCTTGTGCTTGGATGCGTCGATTTCCTCATCTGATCCTGATCCTATCGGAGCTAGGGCATCGACTCTGACATTTTCTTCTCTCAGGATTTTTGTGAGGACCATCTTGTCAAAATAGGCTCAGCTCTCCTGGACTTTGGCAAGATACTTGATCATCTTATCTCCCCGAGCTTCATAATCTCCGTGAATGTGGCCGACTATTACCTAGGAGTCGCTTTTGATTTCCAAGTTTTTGGCTCCTAGGTCTTTTGCTATCCCTAGACCAGCTTGGACTGCTTTGTATTATGCTTCATTGTTGGTGGTGGCAACGTCCATTTGATGGAAAATTCTAGCTCTGCTTGTTCCAGACTTATCAGGACTATTCCCGCTCCACTTCTGGAGTATGTGGACGACCCGTCTACATAGACCACCCAAGTTTCATCTCCTGGGAGCTCTTCATTTTTCAGGACATTACAAAATTCTACCAAGAAGTCTGCCATTGCTTGTCCTTTGATGGCGGTTCTCGGATGGAATTCAATGTCGAATTCCCCAAGTTCTATTGCCCAATTGATTAGTCTTCTCAAGATGTTTGGCTTTTGTAAGACTTTCTTCATGGGATATTCAGTGAGGACTCTGATAGCATGTGGTTGGAAATATAGTCTAAACCTCCGAGCTGAGACTACTAAGGCAAATGCCAATTTTTCTATCCAAGGATATCTTTCTTTAGTTCCATGGAGTGCTTTGTTGGTGAAGTAGACTAGTTTTTAGACTCCTTTATCTTCTCGGATCAGGGCTGAACTCACAGCTAAAGGTGATCATAGGTATAGTATCTCCCCTTTGGTTGCTCTGCTCAAGAGTGGCAAATTGCTCAGATATTTCATTAATCGTTCGAAGGCCTCTTCACATTCTTCACCCCAAGTAAACGCTTTCTTGAGAATTTTAAAGAAAGGGAGGCACTTATTTGTGGACCGGGATATGAACCGGTTTAGGGTTGCTATCCTCCCGGTGAGTTGTTGCAGCTGCTTCATGGTTTTTGGGGGATGCATGTTCAACATTGCTTGTATCTTCTCGGGACTCTCCTTGATCCCTCTTTGCAACACCATGAATCCCAGAAATTTTTCAGAAGCTACCCCAAAAGTCTGTTTGGCAGGATTTAACTTCATCCGGTATTGTCTCAGCGTTTCGAAAGTCTCTGCCAAGTCTTCTACATGGCCTTTCGATCAGATGCTTTTGACGAGCATATCGTCTACATACACTTCTACATTTCGCCCGATCTACTTTCGAAACAATTTGTTTACTAACCTTTGGTAAGTAGCCCCAGCAGTTTTCAATCCAAAAGGCAACATTTTATAACAATACAATCCCAGAGAACTATGTCCAGTGTTCAATGGGGAGAAATTATAATCACTATACCTTTCATGAACTCGGGGGCTGGTTATTGCATGAATTTCTAATTCCTTCTTTTTCTTCTTCTCGTCTTCCTTTTGAATCAAGGCTGGTATTTGCCGAGAGAGCTTAAGCTCCCTGAGATTCTCTTCTTGGTTGATGAACTCTTTTGCTTTGTCCATGAACTCCGGAAGGTTGTCTGGTTTTTTTTTGGCTAACTCCATCATCAAGGCTCCGCCAGGACGAATTCCATGAAACAACGCTACAAAGGCCATTTCATCGGTGACATTATCTAGAAATAGCTTCTCTTGATTGAATCTCACAATGTAGCTTTTCAGAGATTCTCCTTCCCTTGGACCAATGTCAGTAAGTGGCCGGACGACTTCTTGCATTTCCTTCCTAAGAAGAATTGGATTAGAAATTTTCTCACCAGGTCTGTAAAACTATCTACAGAACTCGGGGGTATCTTTCTGAACCAATCTCGGGCATTTCCTCCCAAGGTCAGCAGAAAAGCTCGGCAAGCCATCTCATCAGATGTGCCACGGAGATCAAGATGGGCTTGGTATTGGTCCAAATGCTCGGTTGGATCTTCTTTTCTGGTGAAGATTGGAATGCTAGGCACTTTGAATTTATCAGGAAGGTGCATGGTGACAATCGTCTAGGTGAATGGTGAGGCTATTCCTTGTAGTAGATTATCCACTATGGAGGTTTTACCTTTACCATTTTGCGAAGATTCCAGTAGAAGGTCGCATTTCTTCCCCAAGGCGGCCACCACCTTTCTTAGTTTTTTCATGCCCGTTTTGGTCTTCTGACGTTTTCCCTCCTAGATTGAGGGTTCAAGGTCTCCCCCTTGATTCTCACTTAGACGGTTCGAAGGTTCTGGGCCGCCTTTTTGATTCTCGTTCAAATGGTTGTGGCTATTGTGCTCTTCGCCATTTCCAGTTTGTTGTCGAAATGTAGCATTGATCTGTTGTAGCTCCTCTATATCCTTTTGCATTTGTACGATGGTTGCTTGTAACGTGGCCACATCTGGGGTTCGGTGAGGTAGAACCTCAACATTTGCGGCTCCCTGAGGAGGAGCTTCTGCATTCTGACTTGAACGAGAGGTCACCATTATGGATTTTTTTATTTTTTTATTTTTTATTTTTTAAAACGATCTTGAATCGTTCCCACAAAAGGCTCCAAATTGTTAGATCAGTTTTCGATATGATGAACACTGGACATAGAAGGCGAAAGCTCTTGGGATATATTTCCAGCAACTTGTTTAAAGAAAGGGAAAAATCAGAGATCCTTGCCAAGGGTGTCCGACAAGGAAGAACTCCAAAGCCTATGTCTGTAAAGCTTGTAAAATTCCAAATGTCTGAGAGTGCTATATTCGCAATAAAGAATCATGTACCTTTCTCATTCTAGTATGCTCTCATCTATATTCACACTTGGCTTTGGTTACGATTCTTTCTTCTTATTCTTCGAGAGTTTTCGAGATCTAGGCATTTGACCAGCAATTTGTTGTTTCCTCCTTTATTCTAGGCTCCTTACTTTTGGGACTTTCAAAATATTAGGGATACAGATTAGGGTTTGCTTATGACTCTCTGTATTTCACTGAGAGTTGCTAAGATGAGTGCTGACCCATTTAGCTTTTGACTGGGCCAAGCCTAGGGCCCTAATAATAAAAGCCAAACCCGTAACGGTTAGAGCCCATTGATCACTCTAGGGAATATTTCCCATCGCCTCCCCCCACGAATCCCCCAGATATCGTTCTGATTTCTCTAAGGATATGCCAGTTTGCTTAACCATGGATTTTGCTTCGATTGCATCTCAGTTCGCCCCGCCGTCGTTCATGATTCTAAGCCCCTTCTTGTGGGTCTCGGTCTAGGGGATTTGGAAGCGTCTGAGCTCTATAATCCCAGACTGGATACTCTTGAGCCCGGTTGTTCCTTGGAGGATATTGTCGAGTTTGGTCTTCCCTTCTTGGGTATTGTCGAGGATGGCGTTCTTCATCTGGGTTATGATCTCAGTGGTCCCTCTGGTCTACTAGGAACTTGACGAGTCTTTCATTCCCAATATGTTTATCGATAAGCAGCCTCAAGGTGACACATCGCTCGGTGGTATGACCATTCGCTTCATGGTAGGTACAGTATTTGTGTTGATTTTTGAGTAGTGGCTCACCCACTATTTTTGGTGGGTGAACAAATCCTGGATCTTTCTTGATCTCCATGAGGACCTCTTCAACATCAGTGTTCAAAGGGGTGAAATTATATTCACTATACCTTTTATGAACTCGAGGGCTGGTTATTGCTTGAACTTCTGATTCCATCTTTTTTCTTCTTCTCGGCTTCCTTCTGAACCGAGGTTCGTATTTGCTGAGAGAGCCTAAGCTCCCTGATATTCTCTTCTTGGTTGATGAACTCTTCTGCTTTTTCCATGAACTCCTAAAGGTTGTCTGGCTTTTTTTTTGCTAACTCCAACATCAACGCTCCGCCACGACGGATTCCTTGAAACAACTCTGCCAAGGCCATTTCATCGATGACATTATCTAGAAACAGCTTCTTTTGATTGAATCTCATGATGTATCTTTTCATAGATTCTCCTTTCCCTTGGACCAATGTCAGTAAGTGGCCGGAGGACTTCTTGCGTTCCTTCCTGCGAAGAATTGGATTAGAAATTCTCTCCCCAGGTGTGCAAAACTATCTACAGAACTCGTGGGTATCTTTCTGAACCAATCTCGGGCATTTCCACCCAAGGTTAGCGGAAAAGCTCGGCAACCCACCTCATCAAATGTGCCACGGAGATCAAGATGGGCTTGGTATTGGTCCAAATGCTCTGTTGGATCTTCTTTTCTGGTGAAGATCGAAATGTTGGGCACTTTGAATTTATCAGGAAGGCACATGGTGACAATCCTCTAGGTGAATGGTGAGGCTATTCCCAGTTGTAGATTATCTACTACGGATGTTTTACCCTTACCATTTGGCGAAGATTCCTGTAGAAGGTCGCATTTCTTCTCCAAGGTGGCCACTACCTTTCTTAGTTTCTTCACGCCTGTTTTGGTCTTCCGACGTTTTCCCCCCTGGATTGAGGGTTCAACGTCTCCCCCTTGATTCTCACTTAGACGGTTTGAAGGTTCTGGGCCGCCTTATTGATTCTCGTTCAAAAGGTTGTGGCTACTGTGCTCTTCGCCATTTCCAGTTTGCTGGCGCAATGTAGCATTGATCCGTTGTAGCTCATCCATATCTTTTTGCATTTGTACGATGGTTGCTTGTAACGTGGCCACATATGGGGTTCGGTGAGGTGGAACCTCAACATTTGTGGCTCCCTGAGGAGGAGCTTCTGCATTCTGACTTGAATGAGTGGTCACCATTGTGGTTTTTTATTTTATTTTTTAAAACGATCTTGAATCGTTCCCACAGAAGGCGCCAAACTGTTAGATCACTTTCCGGTATGATGAACACTGGATGCAAAAGACGAAAGCTCCTGTGATATATTTCCAGCAACTTGTTTAAACAAAGGGAAAAATCAGAGATCCTTGCCGGGGGTGTCTAACAAGGAAGAACTCCGAAGCCTAAGTCACTAAGGCATGTAAAATTCCGAATGTCTGAGAGTGCTATATTCGCAATAAAGAATCACGTACCTTTCTCATTCTAGTATCCTCTCTTTTATATTTACACTTGGCTTCGATTACGATTCTTTCTTCTTATTCTTCGGGATTTTTTGAGATCTGGGCATTTGACCAGCGATTTGCCGTTTCCTCCAAGATTCTAGGCTCCTTACTTTTGGGACTTCCGAAATATGAGGGATACGGATTAGGGTTTGCTTATGACTCTCGTATTTCACTGAGAATTGCTAAGGTGAGTGCTGACCCATTCAGCTTTTGACTGGGCCAAGCCTGGGGCCCTATTAATAAAAGCCCAACCCGTAATGGTTAGAGCCCATTGATCACTCTAGGGAATATTTCCCATCGTCTCCCTCGGCGAATCCCCCAGTTATCGTTATGATTTCTCCAAGGATATGCCGGTTTGCTTGGCCATGGCTTTCGCTTCGTTTGCATCTTAGTTCCTCCCACCGTCGTTCATGATTCTGATCCCCTTCTCGCCGGTCTCGGTCTGGAGGATTTGGAAGCGTTTGAGCTCTATAATCCCAGTCTAGATACTATTGAGCCCAGTAGTCCCTAGGCGGATATTGCCGAGGTTGGTCATCCCTCCTTGGTTATTGCCGAGGATGGCGTTCCTCTTCTGGTTATGATCATAATGGTCCCTCTGGTCTACGAGGAACTTGACGAGTCTTTCATTTCCAATATGTTTTTCGATCAGTAGCCTCAAGGTGGTACATCCCTCGGTGGTATGACCATTCGCCTCATGGTAGGCACAATATTTGTGTTAATTTTTGAGTAGTGGCTCACCCACTATTTTTAGTGGGCGAACAAATCTTGGATCTTCCTTGATCTCCATGAAGACCTCTGCAACATCAGTGTTCAAAGGGGTGAAATTATATTCACTATACCTTTTATGAACTCGAGTGCTAGTTTGAACTTCTGATTCCTTCTTTTTCTTCTTCTCGCCTTCCTTTTGAACCAAGGTTTGTATTTGCCGAGAGCGCCTAAGCTCCCTGAGATTCTCTTCTTGGTTGATGAACTCTTTTGCTTTGTCCATAAACTCTTGAAGGTTGTCTTGTTTTTTTTTTTGCTAACTCCATCGTCAGGGCTCCGCCAGGACGGATTCCTTGAAACAACGCTGCAAAGGCCATTTCATCGGTGACATTATCTAGAAACAGCTTCTCTTGAATGAATCTCATGATGTAGCTTTTCAGAGATTCTCCTTTCCCTTGGACCAGAGTCAGTAAGTGGCTGGAGGACTTTTTGCATTTCCTTCCTGCGAAGAATTGGATTAGAAATTTTCTCCCCAGGTCTGCAAAACTATCTACAGAACTAGGGGGTATCATTTTGAACCAATCTCAGGCATTTCCTTCCAAGGTCAGTGTAAAAGCTCGGCAAGCCACCTCATCAGATGTGCCATGGAGATTAAGATGGGCTTGGTGTTGGTCGAAATGCTTGGTTGGATCTTCTTTTATGGTAAAGATCAGAATGCTAGGCATTTTGAATTTATCAAGAAGGCACATGGCGACAAGCCTCTCGGTGAATGGTGAGGCTATTCCTTGTAGTAGATTATCTACTATGGAGGTTTTACCCTTTCCATTTTGTGAAGATTCCAGTAGAAGGTCGCATTTCTTCTCCAAGGCGGCCACCACCTTTTTTAGTTTCTTCACACCCATTTTGGCCTTCCGAAGTTTTCCCTCCTAGATTGAAGGTTCAAGGTCTCCCCCTTGATTCTCACTTAGATGGTTCGAAGGTTCTGAGCCACCTTCTTGATTCTTGTTCAAATAGTTGTGGCTACTATGCTCTTCGCCATTTCCAGTTTGCTGTCGCAATGTAGCATTGATCTGTTGTAGCTCGTCCAAATTTCTCTGCATTTGTACGATGGTTGCTTGTAAGTTGGCCACATCTGGGGTTTGGTAAGGTGAAACCTCAGCATTTGTGGCTCCCTGAGGAAGAGCTACGGAATTTTGACTTGAACGAGTGGTCACCATTATGTTTCTTTTTTTTTTTTCTAAAACCGATCTTGAATCATTCCCACAGACGGCTAAAAACTGTTAGATCAGTTTCTGGTATGATGAATACTGGACGCAGAAGGCGAAAGCTCCTGGAATATATTTCCAGCAACTTGTTTAAACAAAGGGAAAAATCAGAGATTCTTGCCAGGTGTCCGGCGAGCAAGAACTCCAATGCCTAAATCTGTAAGGCTTGTAAAATTCCGAATGTCTAAGAGTGTTATATTCGCAATAAAGAATCACGTACCTTTCTCATCCTAATATGCTCTCTTCTACATATACACTTGGCTTCGGTTACGATTCTTTCTTCTTATTCTTTGGTATTTTTCGAGATCTAGGCATTTGACTAGCGATTTGCCGTTTCGTCCTTGATTCTAGGCTCCTTACTTTTGGGACTTTCGAAATATTAGGAATATGGATTAGGGTTTGCTTATGACTCTTGGTATTTGACCGAGAGTTGCTAAGCTGAGTGCTGACCCATTCAGCTTTTGACTAGGCCAAGCCAAAGGCCCTATTAATAAAAGCCCAACCCCTAACGGTTTGAGCCCATTGATCATTCAAAGGAATATTCCCCATCGCCTCACCCTGCAAATCCCCCAGATATCATTATGATTTCTCTGAGGATATGCCAACTTGCTTGACCATGGCTTTTGCTTTGTTCGCATCTCGGTTCCTCCCGTCATCGTTCATGATTCTGAGCCCCTTCTCGCCGGTCTTGATCTAGGGGATTCACAAGCGTCTCAGCTCTATAATCCCAGTCTGGATACTCTTGAGCCCAGTTGTCACTTGGCGGATATTGTCGAGGTTGGTCATCCCTCTTTGGTATTGCCGAGGATGGCATTCTTCTTCTAGGTTATGATCTCAGTGGTCCTTCTGGTCTACTAGGAACTTGACGAGTCCTTCATTACCAATATGTTTTTCGATAAACAACCTCAACGTGACACATCGCTCGGTGGTATGACCATTCGCCTCATGGTAGGCATAGTATTTGTGTTGATTTTTGAGTAGTGGCTCACCTAGTATTTTTGGTTGGCGAATAAATCCTGGATCTTCGTTGATCTCCATGAGGACCTCTGCAACATTAGTGTTGAAAGGGTGAAATTATATTCACTATACCTTTTGATGAACTCGAGGGCTGGTTATTGCCTGAACTTCTAATTCCTTCTTTTTCTTCTTCTCTTCTTCCTTCTAAATCAAGGCTGGTATTTGCCGAGAGAGCCTAAGCTCCTTGATATTCTCTTCTTGGTTGATGAACTCTTCTGCTTTTTCCACGAACTCCTGAAGGTTGTCTGGTTTTTTTTTGGCTAACTCCATCATCAGGGCTCCGCCAGTTCGGATTCCTTGAAAAAACGCTGCAAAGGCCATTTCATCGGTGACATTATCTAGAAACAGCTTCTCTTGATTGAATCTCATGATGTAGCTTTTCAGAGATTCTCCTTATCCTTGGACCAATGTCAGTAAGTGGCCGGAGGACTTCTTGCGTTTCCTTCCTACAAAGAATTGGATTAGAAATGTTCTCCCCAAGGCTGCAAAACTATCTACAGAACTCGTGGGTATCTTTTTGAACCAATCTCGGGCATTTCCTCCCAAGGTCAGTGGAAAAGTTCAGCAAGCCACCTCATCAGATGTGCCATGGAGATCAAGATGGGCTTGGTATTAGTCCAAATGTTCGGTTGGATATTCTATTCTGGTGAAGATCAGAATGCTGGGAACTTTGAATTTATCAGGAAGGCGCATGGCGACAAGCCTCTTGGTGAATGGTGAGGCTATTCCCTGTAGTAGATTATCTACTACGGAGGTTTTACCCTTTCCATTTTGTGAAGATTCCGGTAGAAGGTCGCATTTCTTCTCCAAGTCGGCCACCACCTTTCTTAGTTTCTTCACGCCCGTTTTAACCTTCCAATGTTTTCCCTCCTAGATTTAAGGTTCAAGGTCTCCCCCTTGATTCTCACTTAGATGGTTCGAAGGTTCTGGGCCGCCCTCGTGATTCTCGTTCAAATGATTGTGGCTACTGTGGTCTTTGCCATTTCTAGTTTGCTATCACAATGTAGCATTGATCCGTTGTAGCTCCTCCATATCATTATGCATTTGTACGATGGTTGCTTGTAACGTGGACACATCTAGGGTTCAGTGAGGTGGAACCTCAGCATTTGCGGCTCACTGAGGAAGAGCTCCGGCATTTTGACTTGAACGAGTGGTCACCATTTTGTTTTTGTTTTTTTTCTTTTCTAAAACCGATCTTGAATCATTCCCACAGACGGTTCCAAACTGTTAGATGAGTTTTTGGTATGATGAACACTGGACGCAGAAGGCGAAAGCTCCTGGGATATATTTCTAGCAACTTGTTTAAACAAAGGGAAAAATCAGAGATCCTTGCCGGGGGTGTCTGGCGAGGAAGAACTTCGATGCCTAAGTCTGTAAGGCTTGTAAAATTTCGAATGTCTAAGAGTGCTATATTCGCAATAAAGAATCACCTACCTTTCTCATTCTAGTATGCTCTCTTCTATATTTACACTTGGCTTCGATTACAATTCTTTCTTCTTGTTCTTTGGGATTTTCCAAGATCTAGGCATTTGACCAGCAATTTGCCGTTTCCTCCTTAACTCTAGGCTCCTTACTTTTGGGACTTTCGAAATATCGGGGATACGGATTAGGGTTTGCTTATGACTCTCGGTATTTCACCGAGAGTTGCTAAGCTGAGTGCTAACCCATTCAGCTTTTAACTAGGCCACGCCTAGGGCCCTATTAATAAAAGCCCAACCCATAATGGTTAGAGCCCATTGATCACTCTAGGGAATATTTCCCATTGTCTCCCTCGGCGAATCCCCCAGTTATCGTTATGATTTCTCCGAGGATATGCTGGTTTGCTTGACCATGGCTTTTGCTTCGTTCGCATCTTGGTTCCTCCTGCCATCGTTCATGATTCTGATCCCCTTCTTGTCGGTCTCGGTCTAGGGGATTCGGAAGCGTCTGAGCTCTATAATCCCAGTCTGGATACTCTTGAGCCCGGTTGTCCCTGGGTGGATATTGTCGAGGTTTGTCATCCCTCCTTGGGTATTGCCGAGGATCGCGTTCTTCTTCAGGGTTATAATCTTAATGGTCCCTCTGGTGTACTAGGAACTTGACGAGTCTTTCATTCCCAATATGTTTTTCGTTAAGCAGCCTCAAGGTGACACATCGCTCGGTGGTATGACCATTCGCCTCATCGTAGGCACAGTATTTGTGTTAATTTTTGAGTAGTGGCTCACCCATTATTTTTGGTGGGCGAACAAATCCTGGATCTTCCTTGATCTCCATGAGGACCTCAGCAACATCAGTGTGCAAAGGGGTGAAATTATATTCACTATACCTTTTATGAACTCGAGGGCTGGTTATTGCCTGAACTTTTGCTTCCTTCTTTTTCTTCTTCTCGCCTTCCTTCTGAACCAAGGCTGGTATTTGCCAAGAGAGCCTAAGCTCCCTGATATTCTCTTCTTGGTTGATGAACTCTTCTACTTTGTCCATGAATCCTATAGGTTGTCTGGTTTTTTTGCCTAACTTCATCAGGGCTCCGCTAGGACGGATTCCTTGAAACAACGCTGCAAAGGCCATTTCATCGGTGACATTATCTAGAAACAGCTTCTCTTGATTGAATCTAATGATGTAGCTTTTAAAAGATTCTACTTTCCCTTGGACCAATGTCATTAAGTGGCTGGAGGACTTCTTGCATTTCCTTCCGCCGGAGGACTTCTTGCATTTCCTTCCTGCGAAGAATTACATTAGAAATTTTCTTCCCTGGTCTGCAAAATTATCTACAAACCTCGGGGGTATCTTTCTGAACCAATCTTGGGCATTTCCTCCCAAGGTCTGCGGGAAACCTCGGCAAGCCACCTCATCAGATGTGTGATGGAGATCAAGATGGGCTTGGTATTGGTCTAAATGCTCGGTTGGATCATGTTTTCTGGTGAAGATCGGAATGCTGGGCACTTTGAATTTACCAGGAAGGCGCATGGCGACAATCCTCTCGATGAATGGTGAGACTATTCCCTGTAGTAGATTATCTACTACGGATGTTTTACCTTTACCATTTTGTAAAGATTCCTGTAGAAAGTCGCATTTCTTCTCCAAGTTAGCCACCACCTTTTTTAATTTCATCACGCCCGTTTTGGTCTTCCGACGTTTTCCCTCCTGGATTGAAGGTTCAAAGTCTCCCCGTTGATTCTCACTTCGATGGTTCGAAGGTTTTGGGTTGCCTTCTTGATTCTCGTTCAAACGGTTGTGGCAACTGTGCTCTTCGCCATTTCCAGTTTGCTGTCGCATTGTAGCATTGATCCGTTGTAGCTCCTCCATATCTTTCTGCATTTGTACGATGGTTGCTTGTAATGTTGCCACATCTGGGATTCGGTGAGATGGAACCTCAGCATTTGCGGCTCCCTGAGGAGGAGCTCCGGCATTCTGACTTGAACGAGTGGTCACCATTATGGAATTTTTTTTTTCTTAGAACGATCTTGAATCGTTCCCACAGACGGCTTGAAACTGTTAGATCAGTTTCCGGTATGATGAACACTGGACGCAAAAGGTGAAAGCTCCTGAGATATATTTCCAGCAACTTGTTTAAACAAAGGGAACAATCAGAGATCCTTGCCGGGGGTGTCCGGCGAGGAAGAACTTTGATGCCTAAGTCTGTAAGGCTTTTTTAAAATTCCGAATGTCTGAGAGTGCTATATTCGCAATAAAGAATCATGTACCTTTCCATTCAAGTATGCTCTCTTCTATATTTACACTTGGCTTCGGTTACGATTCTTTCTTCTTATTCTTCGGGATTTTCTGAGATCTAGGCATTTGACCAGCGATTTGCCGTTTCCTCCTTGATTCTAGGCTCCTTACTTTTGGGAGTTTCGAAATATCAGGGATACGGATTGGGGTTTGCTTATGACTCTCGATATTTCACCAAGAGTTGCTAAGCTGAGTGCTGACCCATTCAGCTTTTGACTGAGGCACGCCTGGGGCCCTATTAATAAAAGCCCAACCTGTAATGGTTAGAGCCCATTGATCACTCTAGGGAATATTTCCCATCACCTCCCCCCGCGGATCCCCCAGATATCATTCAGATTTCATCGAGGATATGCTAGTTTGCTTGACCATGGCTTTTGCTTTGTTCGCATCTCGGTTCCTCCCACCGTCATTCATGATTCTGAGTCCCTTCTCGCCGGACTCGGTCTAGGGGATTCGGAAGCGTCTCAGCTCTATAACCCCAGTCTCGATACTCTTGAGCCCAGTTGTCCCTTGGCGGATATTGTCGAGGTTGGTCATCCCTCCTTTGGTATTGCCGAGGATGGCATTCTTCTTTTGGGTTATGATCTTAGTGGTCCCTCTAGTCTACTAGGAACTTGACGAGTCTTTCATTCCCAATATGTTTTTTGATCAGCAGCCTCAAGGTGACACATCCCTTGGTGGTATGACCATTCGCCTCATGGTAGGCACAGTATTTGTGTTGATTTTTGAGGAGTGGCTCACCCATTATTTTTGGTGGGCAAACAAATCCTAGATCTTTCTTGATCTCCATGAGGACCTCTGCAACATCAGTGTTCAAAGGAGTGAAATTATATTCACTATACCTTTTATGAACTCGAAGGCTGGTTATTACCTGAACTTCTGATTCCTACTTTTTCTTATTCTCGCCATCTTTCAGAACCGAGGCTGGTATTTGCTGAGAAAGCCTAAGCTCCCTGAGATTCTCTTCTTGGTAGATGAACTCTTCTACTTTGTCCATGAACTCTTGAAGGTTATCTAGTTTTTTTTTTGGCTAACTCCATAATCAGGGCTCCGCCAGGATGGATTCCTTGCAATAATGCTGCAAAACCATTTCATCGGTGAAATTATCTAGAAACAGCTTCTCTTGATTGAATCCCATGATGTAGCTTATCAAAGATTCTCCTTTCCCTTGGACCAATGTCAGTAAGTGGCCGGAAAACTTCTTACGTTTCCTTCCTGCAAAGAATTGGATTAGAAATTTTCTCCCCAAGTCTGCAAAACTATCTACAGAACTCGGGGGTATCTTTCTAAACCAATCTCGAGTATTTCCCACCAAGGTTAGGGGAAAAGCTCGGCAAGCCACTTCATCAGATGTGCCATGGAGATCAAGATGGGCTTGGTCTTAGTCTAAATGCTCGGTTGGATCTTCTTTTTCCGGTGAAGATCAGAATGCTAGGCACTTTGAATTTATCAGGAAGGCACATGGCGACAATCTTCTCGGTGAATGGTGAGGCTATTCCCTATAGTAGATTATCTACTACGGAGGTTTTACCCTTAAACCCATTTTGGCGAGATTCCTGTAGAGAGGTCGCATTTCTTCTCCAAGGCGGCCATGATAAGTGCTGAATGTTACACATTCAAGCCCCTTAATTCACATATGTTAATCTCTTAGTTTCATTATAATATGATGTTTTGTGTTGTTTATGGTGTTTTCCCTTATTTTGTAGGTTTTGGAAGAAAATAAGTCAATTCCATCAACTCGGGCTTAAAACACATGAACTGTGCAAAGTTGCTGAGAATTTGACCTTTCTGCACTATTTTATCCATAACTCTTAGCTCAAAACTCGGATTAAGGCAAGGTCAAGTGCGTTGAAAAGAGGACTCAAAGAGGAACAAATAATTAAGCTAGAGTTTTTTCATCCAAGGTGCCCTCGAGCATCAGCTGGTGCTCGAGCGCCCCTTTCTGGTGCTCGAACACCATTGTGCGCTGGAAGCCTCTAAAGTCTGTAGAACTGATATAATCCGACCCCAACTCGATCTTGGACTTCCTAGGGTGCACGAAATTGATTAGGGTTATTCCTAAACTCTATAAATACTCCCCTAAGTCCTCCAAAACAAATAGACAAGTTTGAGGAGAAAAATCAAAGGCTTCAAAGAAGGGTTTTTCTTAGTTTTTTATTTCTTTTTAGTTTTTCTTTGTTATTTTCTTATGGGGATGATTTTCATCCAAATTATGTGTAGCTAATACTTTACTTAGGGCTCGATTGAAGCTCTAATCATGTCTCTTTAAGGTTTCAATTTGTCTTGCTACAATTCATGTTTTGATGCTTAATTGATTTATCTCGGGTTTTTGTTCGTTCTTCATATGGGTTATGTATGGGTTTGATCATCTTATGCATATAACATGTGTAGATTGTTATCTAGGTCAATTTGGATGACCGAGTCCTGGGCCTAGTAGAGTGACAAAAGAACCAACTGCGAGTTCTTGGGGTAATCAACATGAAAGACCAGAATAGATACCATGTTCTAGGTTTTAGTGTGTTTGTCGATTTTCATAGATTTATGCTTTCTCAAAACAACTTAGTAGATACCATGCTAAATCCTTTGAGAAAGAAAAGAATTAGAGTAGATATCATGCCTAATTCGTTGCTTAGGGGAATCAATGGCTTTTGGAGTAGATACCATGCCCTTAGGTCGACAAACAGTGAGTATCTTGACATGATTGTAGCATTGTGCATATTGTTTACCTTATTTGAGTATGATTAGCGGTGGATATCGAAGCCTTAGCCTTTTATCTTATTATTTCAATTCAATCATTTATTTTGTTTCATTCAACAATATCTTTTTAGGAATTGCTTTTTAAACATAGTTTACCAATCCTCGTGGGAATGATCTCGTATTTGCCATCTATACTATCGTTTTGATCTTGTGCACTTGCGAGTAAAACGTGCATTTATTCACCTATTTATTTAGGTGGATATTTGTACAATAGGCCACCACCTTTCTTTGTTTCTTCACGCCCGTTTTGGTCTTCCGGAGTTTTCCCTCCTGGATTGAGGATTCAGGGTCTCCCTGTTGGTTCTCACTTAGATGGTTCGATGGTTCTTGGCCACCTTCTTGATTCTTGTTCAAATGGTTGTGGCTACTATGCTCTTCGCCATTTCGAGTTTGCTGTCGCAATGTAGCATTGATTCGTTGTAGCTCCTCCATATATTTTTCTGCATTTGTACTTTGGTTGCTTGTAACGTGGCCACATCTGGGGTTCTGTGAGGTGAAACCTCAGCATTTGCGGCTCCCTAAGGAGGAGCTCCGGCATTCTAACTTGAACGAGTGGTCACCATTATGGTTTTTTTTTTTTTTTTCTAAAACCGATCTTGAATCATTCTTACAGACGGCTCGAAACTGTTAAATCAGTTTCCGATATGATGAACACTAGTCGCAAAAGGCGAAAGCTCCTAGGATATATTTTCAGAAACTTGTTTAAACAAAGGAAAAAATCATAGATCCTTGCCAGGGGTATCCAGTGAGGAAGAACTCTGGATTAATGCACTAAGATGATAAAAAATCCAAAAATTCGACTGATCCCTTGATTATAGTTTGTTCGATCAAACTACGCCAAGATGATATCAAATCCAAAGGACTAGTTCATTGCGAAAAACTAGTCCTTTGGATTTGACTAGTGCACAAAATATTAGTTTCAACGACTAATAATTTTTTTTTTCTAACGACTAATGTCGTTGCTGATAATCGATTTTCAGCAGT